>JAJHUR010089722.1:13397-38963 GCA_027495735.1 Lutjanus campechanus
TTAATGTAATAAAAAAAAAAAAAAAAAAAAAAAAAAAAAAAAAAAAAAAAAAAAAAAAAAAAAAATTAGGTTACTGATTTTATCTCACATTAAAGGCCCACAAAAAAGTTTTATTATAATCTGTCACTCCTACGGAGTCAGGCCTCATTCATTGTGTTGCCCTCGGCTGTATAAACACAATCTGATAGAAATAATTGTGTGAAAGTTTAAGGCCACATTCAGACAGAATCAGGCATCTCATTAAGGCTGCGGTGGTGAGGCCCGTGTCAGCGTGCAGCGGAAAAGTCGAAATAGATAGTCGACCTTTGGAGAAACCAGGCCAGTGTCATGTTACGGTGGCCAAGCACATAAGCAGGCAATCGGACTGCTCCACAGTGAAATACCTCTGAAACCAGGCGCTATCCAGGCAGAGTTCATGGACCATGAAATGATGATCTCTTGGCTGTGTCCTTGCTTTGTTTATTTTGTGTACCCATCTTTGACATCTGGGTCTGGCTTGCGGTTTATTCTGCAAAATAGCAATACCAAGAAGCTCCCTTTGGCTTGTGTTCATTTGTTTGAGAGAGAGAGAGAGAGCATGCAGCTGTGGATCTGCAAAGTAGAGACTGAATGAAGTGAGGTAGTGTTCGTAGCAAGAAAGCCGGTGAGTCTGAGAAATAAAACATTATTTGTGGATTGTTTCACACAGCGGTTGTGTTTAAAGCACAAATAGACCACCACTCAGCAGCTAGTCACGACAACGCCTGATTGTATCTGAATGTGGTCTAAATCCCCCCAACTTTCTCACCTGTGTGCACCCAGCAGGTCACTGTTTGAAGTAGTGAACATGCTTGATGTTCACTACTTCGTGTTTTTGTGTTTATAGCCTACAGTTGTGGTTTTATAGTTGGTACGAGGGAACCTGGCCGCTACATTTAATGGTAAGTCAGCCTGGACTTTCAGGGAGTAGTTTTCTTTTATGATAATATGTCAACTCCATGGCAGTGAAATTTAGACATGAACTTTTATTTCTCTAATTGTATGTGCTTTGTGTGGGTAATTGATGGCTTTATTTTGCCTTTGTTTTAGTACCTAAAAACCATAGAATTGCAAACAGTACATAAGCAGGGCAAGAGTAATTGTTACTACCATGCTGTATATCCCACCATCTGCTGAAAAGTCCCTGAAGCCAAGAAATGAGGGGTTGCCAAAAGTTTGTGATATGTGGCGATGCCATCATTCCTCCTCTGATTCCAAGTGCAGCCTTTTTTTCCCTTCTAGAGGAAACAGGGCTGCCTGACTTTGCAGGTTATACCTATTTCTAACTCCACCTCTTTCTCACCTCACCCGCACACATTCCAAATAGAGTAATTCCTGGATGAAGGATAAATTCATGACAGACCCTGACATAAATACCTCTCTTTCAAAGCTGGAAGCAAACGAGAGAGAAATCTGTAGGCAAGTCGCATTTCATGAATCACCAGCCCTGACAATACGAGTGAGTTTTTCCACGCAGATGCAATGACAACAGGCCTATGTACTGTGTGATTTTAAGGGTTATGTGTACATTATCTTGTGCAATGCACTGAGAGAAACAGAGCTCAGTGACAGTGCATGCACACTAAGCATCAGTGCTTCATTTCATGTTGCTACAGTCTGAAAAAACTGCCATTTTGTGGGCAATGTGGGAGAAAAAAATCATCCAACCAAGTCATTAGTTTTTGTAACATGATTTTATTTTTACATTTACTCAAATATTATTGGAATACGGATGGAAATCAAGTGGTGTAATCTTGCTATTATACTTGGATGTCATAGAATATTTGTTAGTTAGCTATTTCTAAGATGAGATTTTACACACTGAAAAGACCAATATTATCATTTTTAGTGTAATGTAATTGGTTGTGTTGTGTTTCACAACAGTGTCTGGAGATTCATCACTTAACCTTGTCATTTGTGTGCTGACTGTTATTCGCTTGTCATAGACTATAAGCAGGACCAGAATTTCAGCTCTCTTTCAAAAAATGAGCTAATATTTTGTGAAATCAAATGTTCAGTCTCTTGACTGATATCATAGATCAAAAGGACTGTGTTCTCCCTAACTGAGTTTGAAATGGTGAGGCAAAATAAAAGCATGTCTGTGCGCCGCTGCCTCCAACGACTTATAAAATATTACCTGAAACATGGATGTTCCATCTAGCAGCTTTTTTGGATCTGTCCAGACATGTTTGAGCCACCAGAGCCAGAGGATGGCAACAGGATTTTCTTTTTTCTTCTGTGTCGGGTTGTTGGAACTGAAGTGAGCTGACATGAACTGCTGGGTGGGGGGAGAGGGAGGCAGTGTTGTTTGTGTGTCCGGTCACAGGGCGTATTTGGTGTTGGAGAACAATGACTCTGGCATGTCACCAAGCCATGTTTCAGGTCTGCCCAAAATATCCTGAACACAGAGATTGTGAACAACAGTTGACTGGTCTCTTATGCAACTATCAGTGTTTTCTTGCATTTGTCACTTACAAATAAACAAATTAACTCAACTAAACTACACCAAGACTCACAGCAAGTTTCCATCATATATGTTTTCAACCTATAAAAAAGAAGGGTCTCATGAGAATTTTAAGTCTCAAACATTGCCTGCTGGGAAGTCTGTTAATACATTGACCACGTTTCTTTAGAAACTTAATATCATTACTTAATTGGACACTGTAAAGTACATTTATTCATACAACTTATCATTTCAAGTTAAACTCATGTTTAGGTTCTGAAATGTTCTGAAAATGAATACTGAATTTTTTTTAAATTTAATTAACTTGAATGAATAAAACTTGTGTATTTACATTAAGTTAATGAGAAAATTCCAATAAATTCTTGTATGATTTTTACAGTGCTATTTGACAACACATCTCTGAAGGAATCGTGGATTTAACAAAGGAAATTTGAATCAGGCAGCCTTCTTTATTAGTAAGATGTGGTAGTCTTCATAACAGAAAATATCACATACTGTGTGACTTCAAAAGCCTGAAAGTCTGAGACTGGTTCATTGTTTCTTGTAGTAACCTAGCTGCTATCCACAAGAAAGGTCTGTAGAAAGATCCAGTGTCCTATGGTGCATTTTGACCTCCTGTTCTAAATTAAATCTGAAGGA
Organism: Lutjanus campechanus; assembly: GCA_027495735.1. Lineage (NCBI taxonomy): Eukaryota > Metazoa > Chordata > Actinopteri > Lutjaniformes > Lutjanidae > Lutjanus > Lutjanus campechanus. Next base: position 16,519 of record JAJHUR010089722.1, read on the forward strand.
TGGAGCTTAGAGAGAGTGTGTGTGTGTGTGTGTGTGTGTGTGTGTGTGTGTGTGTGAGTGTGTGAGAGAGAGAGAGAGAGACTGTCTCTCCCAGCTGCTGAGTCTGTGATGGGGCCAGGACCTGCGTGGATCTCCCTCCTTTGTTTTGCGCTAGCAGGACTGTGAGCCATATGTTACAGGACAGCAGCTCAATCTGCTCCAATTAGACCTCCCACCAGGCCGCAGCAGTGGCAGGACAAGCAGCGCAAGATGCTGTAGTGCAGCCTGTGTGTGTGTGTGTGTGCTTGAATGGATGTGTGTATGGGGCGATGGGGGCGGGCAGCAGCAGCTGCATAGATGTAGGTTTGGTTAATGGCAACAGGGCAGTGAAGGAGGGTGGTGCGACCCTGTTTATATGAATGCAATTTATTTCTCACTGTGTCATCATAGTTGTAAAAAGATCAGTAAGCTACAGAAAAATGTGAAATACATTTTTTACTGAAAAATAAAGCAATAAAATAACTAAAACTAAACCTAAGAACAGTATTAAGTGCAAAGGTATTCCATTTTGTTTTACCTGGATCCTATTTTCCCATGTTTTTGTGTCTAAGTGACTAATGAGACAACAGTTTTTGAAATTGGTCCAGTATTGATGGAGAGTGGTGCAGCAGAAACTGAAGCTTAGATATAACTTTATCCCTCTGGGAAACTGCGCAACTGCCAAACTAACCAAACTCCTTTTGAAAAACTATCATTTTAACATTGCCCTCGTCATTTTCGCTCAAATTTGACAGAACAAAATTAAACTCACCAAAAATGTCTTGGCTCGTTCCACTGTTAGAACAATCACCAACTCTGATTTGTTTGGTTGAAATGAACACCAAGGCAGATGTGAAAAATGTTCTGCCTGCCACACTCTCTCTCTCTCCACTGCTTTTCTGATGTCCAACCTCCCTATCGCTCCTTTCCCGTTGTTTTCACATCAGACTTGGTGAATTAAGGGGTTATTTCAACCAAACCAGAGCTGGTGATTGTTGGAGCAGTGGAAAAATAAGTCTAGACATTTTTAGTTTTACTTTGTTTCTATTGAATTTGCGTGAAACGATGTTAAAATGACAGTTTGGCATAGGGAGTTTGGTTAGTTTGGTGAGAGCAATCAAAACAGCTGTGTCTGATTAAACAAAATGTATTTTACTTTTAAAAAGTACATCTCTGTCACAGTCCTCTCTATAATGATGTCAGACACTTTGAATAACAATCTGAGCCTGTCGGTGGCAAAACAAGCACTTTTTGTGGGTGTACTTTGACGGTGCGCAATTGCCCGGAGGGGTTACGTAGCTTGTTATCACTTCTCCGTCACTTGACCCTTTCTAAGTGCCACCTGTATTCACTCTGTGCTCCAATGACACCTGAAAAAGCTTAGTACTTTTGGAACTTTCTCCTTTCCTGTTGTCTTGTACTTAGGCTAATCTATATTGAAAAGAAAGCCAAAATTTGAAGATGGTTAAAAGACGTTGTTATTCACATCTTAAGTTGATTAATGTTAGCAAAATGCTAGGTAACTAGCTAGCTGATTTACATCAATCATTAGCTAGCTAGTTAGTCATCATTTTGCCAACATTAGCTAATTTAAGACCCTTGTGATCGTATATATGTCACTTTTACAAGAAAAGGAGAAAGCTGACTGAGGTTTGCTGTTTCAAAAATGGTTGCCCACATTAGTCTCTAAGACACAAAAATATAAGAAAATAGGGTGAATAATACAGAATTTACCCTTTAATATGTTTTAAGTACTAATGTTGGAGATGGTGTTGATTTTGCCAACCATAAAGAATTCAGGGAGACCAGTGGATGTTTGTACCTCCATTGTACTGGTACAATGAAGTGGCCCTCAAAGTGGGAGACAGTGAAAACACAGATCGATTGTGTGAATCATCATACCTTTCTTTCACTGTGATGAACCCCCTCTAAGGTGAAATTCACATCCAGTGCATCAGGCTTTTTCATCTGTAAAGCAAGCACAGACTGCTATTTTTAACTCTTACATCTTCTGAAGATGAAAACTCCCCCCAAATGTCTTTAATCGTCTCCCAAAAGATAGCCACAGACTTGGTGGAATTCTCTCTTCTCCTGTGCAGTGAAGTTCAGCTCACCTCCGGATGGATTAAAACGCTTTGTTTAGCTGCTGACTTTGCCTTGTCTGTACCACTATGAGGCTGTCAGGCCAATGCACTGAGGTGGAGGGAAAAAAGTGAATTAAACAACTCTTAATTTCTTCAAGTCACACTCTGCCAGCCCCACCATGCTGCTATCTCACAGCACCCTCCTCCAGCATCATCAGCTTGTCTCCGAGGCATTGTGTAGCTGATGTCAGTATCACTGCTTCTACGTATCGTTCTGCTTGTAAGACAGCAGACGTTGAGTCCTGCCCGGCTTACGGAGCTATCAGATTCATAAATTGTTGTTCTTAGCATTTTTTTTTCAAAAGCACATTAATCCCTTGAGATGTTGTAAACTTGTTAGGTCAGCCCAGAAGGTAAAAAGTGAATGTTGGTGCTTCAGCAGATTGTAGCACTATGTAATCGTCTTTAGAAAAATGAGCCTTATCAGACAAATCCGTAGCTGAGTAATTGCCTTTGCTAATTCCCATCCCCTCTCTCCCGGTGCATTGTTCTCAGCAGGACCTTAAATCTGGGTCCGCTCAGGCCAGCTCCTAATGCGTATGATGATGCTGAATAGTGGAATATTAAGCACCACATTTAGCGGACCAGCTCACCCCTGCTGTGTGATTGATGGCTCCGCCGTCCATTAGGAGTCGCGAGAGGCAGAATCTTGGTGAGATCAAATAAGTAGAGGTCTGGAAGTGCTGTTTTTGCTTTGACAGGCAGCAGATTGCTTCTATTAATTATCAGTCTGCCAGCAATCTGCTTCTGCAAACTGATTACCCTGACTGAAACAAAAGCATCATTAAGCAGGTGAATTTTTCATGACATTCAATTTTTTTCTGTGTGTGCGCTAATGTGGTATCCTTGTGTGTACTGTTTATGTGTTTATGTCTCTCTGAGGTTGTGTTCCTCTGTGAGAGAGAAGAAACATTCATAAAACAAGACAATGGTTGGACAGTTTAGTTTATTGCTACTATACTATCATTCATAAACTTCTTATCAGACAATATAATATGCACACATACATCAGGGCAAACAGATGCCCCAGTCAATTTGGTGCCCTGCTGATTTTTGTACATTCATCTTGAGTGGGACACCATTTGTCCCGATGATTGTCAGTCTAGGTTTTGATTTCATTTCATCTTATTATTTATTTTGGGGCATTTTTGCCTTTAGGTGAAGGTGATGGATGAAGGTGTCAAAATAAGTCAGGAAATTTGTGTAGGGAGAAAAAAGGGTAAACTTTGGTCATAGACCTTCATTGGGCATTCCTGGGTATGACCTAAACATTGTTCTTTTTTTTTTTTTTGGTCTATTTAGTGTTGACTATTTACAATTTATGAGGGTTGTACTGATAATGCTATCAGTATCGGAAACTACCTTAGATACTGTCTAAAATGCTGGAATTGGTATCAGCAAGTACTCAAGTGTATGCACAATTGAGCACCCCGTAATTTATTAATGCAGAAACGGGATCCAGGTCACCTTTTTTTTTTTTTTATGAAGTCATTCTCTCTATGTAATTTATTTATGTCTTATAAAATGCTTAACTTGAGCCAGGCCATACAACAATGACAGCAACCATATAACACGCATGCAGGGTTAGTAGTACAGTGCTGGGTTACTGCACTGGTGTCAGATCGTTACTCAGCATTGGCCAATTCAGGTTCAGTTCAGATATTGGAATCGGGAAGTAAGAAATTGTATCAGGACATCTTTACTTTGTACGTGAGTTCACTCAGTCTCGTTCCCATTTTATCACTAGGGCTTCATGATTCTTGCTACAATGTGAATCACAATTTTTTCCCTAAGAATTGAGATCACGATTCTCTTACATGATTTTTTTTTACACGTTACATATTTTATTACACTCTTAGACATGTAGTTTTTTGTGTCTAAACCTAACCAAGTAGTTTTTGCACCTAAGCCTAACCAAACTGTGACTTTATTCTCCTACACACCGGTTTCCCAAGTGTGTATTAGACAGCATTCAGTTTGAATCTCTTATGTCATAAAGGTCCACCAACTGGTGCTTTGTTACAAAATAAAGTACACGTGACTGACACTGACTTTTGATAGTGGAAGAGAAAAGACCTTTTTCACAGCAGCCACATTGATGAAATAGTAAGTTAAACACAGATGTTACCAATTATACTAATTAAGATCCCACTTCATTTAGTCTAGCAGAACTTTTCCACTGAGTTAACTTGCACAATAGCAGCACCCTGAGTCTGCTTGACCTCAGTGTAACAGAACCTTAATTAGTGTCATTGGTAACACCTGTGTTTATCCTACTGTTTCATGTCAAAGTGGCTGCTGTGAAAAGGGCCCGTTGGGAAAGTTGAGCATTAACAGCCTCTAAAAGAAGAAGGAACGTGACAGAACATAAAGGGATATTTTAGATTCTCCAGGCTACATCATGTTGTTTAGATGTTACTTATAGGGCATACTGGAAGAGCAATTTTAAGTTCTGTCTTTAAATTCGCCCTTTATGTCTCATTGTCCGTGCCCTGGGCTTCATACTAACAGATTTCCAGACTGATGCTGGCTATAACAGGGCAGACAATAACAAATTATTCAATAGCAATACAAAATAGAAAACAGTGAAAAACAATATAGACACAGAAAATAGCAATGAGGCCAGTATCCAGAGACAATAAACAAACCATAAAGTTAGATACAGGTACAGGTAGGAGAGGAGGACACAGTGAAACAGTCCTGCAACAAGAAACTTTACCCACTAAAGTACCCTACCTTACTTATTTTTGGGTTACCGTTCCTCTAAAATCAAGTACTGTATATACAGCAAACTGATTGATTTAGTTCTGCCATCACCTATGAAGGACATATATATATCAAAAATAAAAAATTAGATTAGCTAGCTCAGAAATTACCTTGTTGGGAGGAAAATATAAATGAGGGTATGCCTGAGCAGTTTATACTATAAATATATACAGTACACGTCTGTGTTTTTGTCTTCTGAGTTTGGATGAAGTATGAGGCAACACAGCCAAAAGGTTGCTTTGTGGAGGCTCTTGTTAAATTTTGAACAATTGTGCCAGTGGACAGACTGCACTGCACTTTGAGCGAGTTTCAATAATATGAGATTGTGTTCATGTACCTCTAGTGGATAAACATATAAACACACAATTGTGTTAGGGCTCATTGAGCATGCAGGGTGTATGAGGAGAGGGATTGCCATAGTCTGTTTAAGCTTAAGTTGATTTTTTATGCCTTTACTCTTGTTTGATAGCTCATATAGGGAATTTGAGATAAGCTTCTGTAACAATTTCCAAACTGTGATATGACTCTAATAAAGACAGAATTGAAAACTACTCAAAATAATTAAAACATTTGCTTTATGAAACCGAAATAAAAGGAAATCTGGCATATAAAAATTGGCAATCAGTAGCAAAACTTAATAAGTGTAAGCAAAGGTTCTGTAATTGTCATGCTGTAATACAGCATGACAAGAACACATCAAATGTAAAATTGAGCTTCTTCTTTCCATAAAGGCATCTTGTCCTTGTTAAACTTAGCCAAGACCTGGAGGCCAAAGTGGTTACATCATGCTGTATCACAATAAAGGATTCACTTGAGTGTGCTTTATTCATTGCACAACAAATGATGCTTACCTGGAGCACTGAAGGGTTTTCATGAACCAAGGTGATTTCATCATACTGTGAGATATCTGACACAATACATACTCCTGCCACATAGCGAGTCAACAGCCAGTTCTCGACTTAAGTGTTGAAAGATACAGTATATACAACATGGAGAAACTTTTGCCTTCAAATAACAAATGTAATTTTTTTGTTTGTTTTTGAGAACCTAGAAGGAAGCTTTTGAAGCCAGTAACATAGAGGAAAATTATCCATAAATGTTGAATATTACCTCAGTTGGTTGCTCCAGCGAAATGGCTGCAAAGCCTTTTCAAGTTTATTCAACTAAGAGCTAACATGTTGTGTCAAATATCTTAAGTTTGTCAAACTTAACATTACCATCATATCTATTCCGTCACTTAAGAAAACCACCACCAGCTTTAGTCCTAATGTGTTGTTGTGTGGAAAACTCCACCAGCAGGAAACATACCAGGAGTTTTGCACGCAAACTCCTGGTCTGTTTCCAGGAAAAGTAGAGTTTTCTGGTATTTTGTGTGGATGCTCTTCTACATTATGGTGCTGATGTCCATTCTGTTCACCAGTTTAGGGGAAAGCAGATGTATTGATGGGTGATGAGTCAGGGGGAAGTTTTTTCTGAAGGGGAAGATTTTGGTAATGGGCCTGGAGTAGCAGATATTTTGGAGAATGTGGAGGCTGTTGGCACTTATCTCTGCTTACTCAATTATTTGTCTAGTCTGCTCTTATCCCATGTGGCCCAAACCAGAGTGCAATGTTCTGCCTAATGGTGGACTGGATGTTGGCTGTTGGCCACAACAACCAGCTGCATGTCCTCAGCTGATGAGTGAGGTATATCCCTCAATGAGCCCTCTGGGTGGTTGAGTTGTATTGACCCCAAAGGAGGATTCTGTAATACCATTTCCTGTTTTAAATTCAGTGATCACAGTTTAAGAGTTTTGTAATTAATTATAACATAAGTTTTTATTGAGATTTACAAATGAATAAATTAGAATTTGTTGCCCACACAAATTAGTCTTTGGGTGGAGATTAGTTGTTACAAAATATTTACACCATAAAATTGCCAGGTCTAACTATGGGTGTAGCTAATGGAACCAACTGACAACCACATCACCTAAGTCTTTACTAGTTAAGACATTTCTAAAAATCTTGTTGGTGCAACCCAATGTAGTAAATCACTTGTCTGAAACAATTTCAGGTTCTAAGAACTGAGTGAGAGATTTGCAAATAGCTGGTGTAATCCAGGAGACGAAAAATGAAGGTCCTCAAAGAGTATACAAGTTCCAAGGCTGTCAAAGGTACTCCAGGCTCATGTTGACTGCGTCTTCCATAAACATGCTGGCCCTGTAGGCAAACTTCAGGGCATCCACGAAGGGCTGTGATGTCTCTGAGGTAGCCAGATGTCTTTCAAAGGTCTTCTAAGATCAAAGAGACTCTGTCCTATGATCCTAGTTCTTGACTGGAGTGGACTGGAGGGATGTGAGTTTATAGGTCTAGTGAATGAACCCTTTAATTCCCATTCAGCATGCATTTTGGTGGATAAAAAGCTACTCAGTGGCTCACTGGAGAAACCAGCAACAGTGTTCAATATTCTGTATTCAGTAGCCTGCAGAGGTACACAAACATCTTCTCTGTCTTCCCAAATGAATCTCTTTCATCCACCCAATTCTCTCTGCTCCTACTTTGTCCACAGGCATTGCATTTATTCTGTCAGTCTCACATGGACCACAAATATGATGACATGGTACATACTCTGTTCTCCCTCTCTCTATCCGTCCTTTTGTCCACCTTTCCTCTCTGCACCATGTGCTTCTTTAGATTAGAGTTGGCATTTGCCTTCTGAATACCCCTGTTGGGTACTGTAAGCTCGAGTGCCTGTCCCAAGTTGAGGCCAACCTAAGGTAAACTGAATGCAGCCTTGAGCCTGGCCACCAAGGAACTCTAAGCTAGCTTGGCTTGACACGCTAGCTCTCCATATTTTTGCAAATCTAAATCTCCAAGCCCCAGGTTTTGTCTTGCTTCGCAGAGTCCAACAAAGAGTTTGGGAGGCTTTTTCTTTTCTTTTTTCTAGCTGAACATCAAGTGAAAGGTGCTTTAATAGCCTGCAGCCTCTTTAGGTGTCTTTTTGCACTCTGGTTTTGATTGCCAGCCCAGGGACTCAGGCAGTATTACCATAGTTATCTCACTACACCACACGCCTAACAGCACTCAAAGCCTCCTGAGCTGTCTGTCATGCCTCTTAATTTGCACCATAAGCAGATGAGTTCAAAGAGGATAAAATACCTGAACAGGGTTTGAGTGGGTCAATTTAGGATGCAGAATTATAGCGGAAAGGTCACATTAGTGACTGTCACCACTGGGATCTTTCTAAAGCCATTTACTTTTACATTTACTACTACTCTGTCATGGACTGTTCATGCACACACTCACAGTATAGTGAACAATGTTTTCAACATATTCGACAATTCAAGTCATGCTATTGGTCACGGGTAAAAAGCCATTCCCATAAGTCTGAAGCTGCAGCTAGTACAGCTCCATACACATAGCTGTAATGATGTTTTGCACTGCACATTGAACCTGACAAGCTACCTGGCAGATCCAGTGTATCATTATGATTTCTTATTTTATTTTTCTGTTACCTAATAGTAAATGCAACCACCTAACTCTGTATCAGACCTGGGAAAATGCAGCCTGGGGGTCAGATGCAGCCCACAGAAAGATTTCATGTGGCCTGCAAGGCCATCATGGAAATACTAAAAATTAAAAATCTAGCAAAGACAGTCAAGAGCATTTTACATACTGTTAAACTGTTATTAGTCCTTTGTTCTGAAAGGGGTCAGTGCTGTGTTCATTGGTAATGATGATGAGCTGTATCTTTTATATTAAATTAACATTATTCACTCAATCAATGTACATCCATTATGTTTATCTTGTTCTTCTTCTACTTTTGTTACTACTATTGTTGCAACCTGTATACAGCATGCAAGGTACAATACACTGTAAAACATCAAGTTTTGGACACTGCCAACTAAGTATTAGCCCACAATTCATCACATGGCAATTCAGAAAGGATGACCAACAGTAGAAGTGCCCCATATAGAACACCTCTTACTGTTCCATTATTAAAGATTTGGCCATTAATAGAACCTTATATCATTTGTGTCTGGCTCTGTCTGTCAGTCTGATCAATTTCTCATGTAGCCTCCAGGAAAAATAATTGCCGCTCAACTCAAGACAAGTGTGTATCAATTAAAAACCTCGACTGGAAAGGGGTTGAAAAGTAGACCCATTTGAAGTGGGAATAAATGCCGATGGCGAACGATTGCGTCCTTTCCCATTGCAGACAAAAGCCAGATATTAGTGGGTGTTAGTGTTTTTTTTTTGTCCAGTGTAAAAAGGGCTTAAGTGGGTTGCAAGTCACTTTAAGTCACCATCTTATGTCTCTACATTAGTGGTAGGCTGGGACCAGAGTTGTAACTCTGTAGTGACCCTACTGTAACTAAGTCACCATCATAATTCCTGTCCATCCCCTCATACAATGCTGAACAGTGTTCACAATGAACTCAGGTTGGAATCAGGTTTTTCCAGTTATCTCTCAGATTGTTGTTTCATTATGAAAGGGATATCAATAATCTGTACTGTTCAGTGCAAAATTTTCAGCGAATGAGTAGGCCTATTCTGTATTTTAAAGTCAAGATGAAATGAAAATGTGTTTTTAATCCTTTTAGATAACATCCCCAGTGATAGTGTGCACCTGTTTAACAATATATGCCAAAAAATGCAAAAGAAATTGTGTGCTTACTGTACGTAGGCTTCAACCAGTAATATGGCATCCACCCATCCATCAGTTCTCAACTTTTAGCAGCATGGAGCTAAGATGGCTGGCTAGCAACAGCGTGGTTTGTCTGATTTTGACACTTTTCAGCATTCAAATTAAAATCCTCCCAACATAACATCCTGCCTGCCTCTCCTGTTTGACTTGAAAATTTGAAAATTACCCTAATTTCACAATACGAAAGGTAGATACTGAAATGCTGTTTCATCTGGACTTAAAAATAAACTAAAGATTGGGAAGTTGCCACAGTTTCATGCAGTTTCCCTTCCCTTCTCTTTTTATTTATTGATTTCTTTTGGCAGGATGATTATGAGAAACTTGTGCTGAGTTTAAGAAAGGGAACTTTGTTATAGCAGGTTTCATTTTGTCAAGCTTGGGAGAGAAGGCAGTGTTCTTTTTGAGACCAAGCTCTAAAATCGACTGAAAATTTGTAATGAACGGAAATTGTTTAGACACTGAAACTGTATTTTTTAGTGTCTCATTAGGGATTAGGCACTTTGTGTGCATGATGGAAATAAAAGAAAATCAAATAAAATCAGTCAAATCTTATGTTCTTTGGATTGTGTTTGTGTGAAATGTTACTTTAACTTTCATCTCGTTTATGCAGTATTTTTTTTTTATGTTTTACCACCATGATGTAAACTCTTCAATCATTATTATTGCTCTCTCTGTGTCTCCTTCAGACTCTCATGGGATGGATCTGTTTGCGGTTGCAGTCCACGAATTTGGTCACGCCATTGGCCTTGTCCACACATCAGCCATGGAGTCCATCATGAGACCGTACTATCAGGGTCCTGTGGGAGACCCTCTGAAATACGACCTACCATATGAAGACAAGGTCCGCGTCTGGCAGCTCTACGGTACGAGGGAACACGCAGTCAACTTAATATATGTGATGTGTGAAAGAGAGAAAGGGTGGAAAATTAAATTAGTTGCACTTCCATCAGAATCTCCATTAATACATCTGCCTCGAGTGTTACAAAAAGCACACACATGTGAAGAATGGTATTTCAGTAATTGATTAGTACGGGGGAAGATGCTGTCGGAAATGAAACAAAGTGGCCGTATAACTATGAAGGGTACCTCGTAAATGGAAGCTACAGCATGTATGGCATTAATGGAAGTCACTGTTGATTTTTTTCTTTTTTGTTACAGTCAGCTGTTCCAAGTATTTCCAGAATACTTGGAAATACTGTTCTCCGCCTCACTAAGCCTGTGCAGTATCTACTGGACATACAGTATATTTTCCATCATTGTTTACAGCATTATATCTTCGTGAGCATGAAATTCTACACTGCATGTTGGCTAAATTAGCCATTCATTTGAGTCTCAAAGATGCTTCTGCCTCTACATGATGTCTGGTCAATGCTGTGAAGGCTCAGAGCGTGTGTCTCTGAGCGTTTAAACATTCACAGAATCTTCCTCGACTCCACTGACCATGACTCATGAGCCTCTGCTGTAATTACGAGTTTCTCTGGTGCAGTGGTGGGAACACCCTTGTGACAGCTCAGCAGAGTGAAGATACGGAGGAGGCCACCTCATGCAGGAAGCAGCAATAGATGAGTTCTGCAGAGCAAGATTATTGATTTAATGAAAACATGGACGGAGTTAATTGGACCTCGTTATGGCATGTGACCTTATCACACCATTTGCCGATGTGGAAAATGTCAGCACGAGGAAAGAGAATGATGAACATGAAGAAGAGTCAAGTGAAGTGCGTGACTGAACGAAGAAATAAAACGGATATAAAAGAGGGGAGAATCACACATAGAATGGGCCACGATATAGAGTGTTTTCACGGTGTGTCATCATGATTTGTAGCCTTCAAATGGGGTTGCGTTTACTATGATCAAGAGAAGGGTTCAAAGGAACTAGTCCGTCTTGTGCTGTTCACAACCCCGTAAGCGGAGATGCTCAGAAAGCTCAGAGTTTATGAGTGTCGCTCAAAATGGTAAATTTTGGTCAACCAGATATAAGCTTCTGACAATAACAAACTAGTTTCTCATCTATTGACTTGGTTAATACATTGGTTGAAGAGGAATGTTGTAATTGTTCAGATGTTTATAACAGATCAGTATTTTGATCCAAAACTAGTAGACTAGTAGATTATTGGATATATGAAATCCTAAGAAAGTCTTAGATATTAAGTTGAACATTAAAAAGAAAGATCAGTTGATCACCTAATTTGGCTTTCACCATACATGTCACTGAGGTAGTTCACTACGAATGGATAGGAGAGTGAAGTTAAAATTGTCAGGTCATCATTTGAAAACAAAGGAGTCAATTTACACGGATCTTAACCAGCTAGTAACCTTAGTTTCTCAAGATCTCCAAGTCCTTCGCTGTAAGTTTTAGTAGCTTCTGCTGAACTTTCCCATGGTTTAGACATCCTGGGAAAGTGGGCTCACATTGAATATTCAACATGTAATCCATTCTGTTGTTTTACATCCCAGCATCTCCAACATGGCTGCACATCCAGGTTACTGACAAAACTGTGACGACTGTGCAAACACTCTGCACAATGGCATTGGCTGTCTACCTTTTTGAGTCTTGACCCCCGAGTGTAATCAGATGGGTGTTTGTGACCCTCACAAAAAAAATCCATATTGTAGAAGCCTAGTAGCAAAACTGACAATAGCTGCTTGATACTGCACAATACTGTGGCACAAAACCTCCAAAATGAAAAGGGATTTTTCTGTGTTTATGTGTGTCCAATCATAACTCATGTGCATGCACACCTTGACTCTCACAAACACACTAAATAAAATCCTCTCTAAGGCAAATTATTTCACTTGGACAGATGATGTGATTTAAAAACTGTTCCACAGAAAGAAATACGGTACTCATTTCCCATCATGCCTAGTGCTGTTAACCTCTCTATTTTATCTTACAAAATGCAAATATACTTTTTTATGTCTGTATTTCTGTTTATGTTGGTAAAGAAACCGGGTTGGCTGTTTTGATTTATTGTAATTTACAGTAATTCTACGTTGATCAGTGATTGACTTTGAAGACTTGATTACCCTCAAACCTAAAAATAAAAACATACCCAGAGGGGAAAACAAAATCCACTCAAATCAGGGCCCTGTGGTTTAATGTGCATCTATTGAAGGGTCCTTGACATGAAAAGGTTTGGCCAGTGGCTGTTACATTTTTTGAGACCAGCTGTATTTTGCATATTTTTGAGTGTTTGTCCCTTATGGTGAATATCTTCAAGGGGCTGATCTCACCAAGAGCTGCTTCCTGGCTCTCATTCAGTGCTGCATACAATAATATTTGATTTTATTCTCCACAACCATCTGGTGACCTCCAGAAATTACCTCATGAACCCCGTGGGGGTCCAGACTCCCAGGTTGAGAAGTCATTGCAAAAGAACTGAAGTAGAGCAAATAACTAAGAATCAAAAGCATGTTAAAGATTTAAGATGCTGTTTGACCTTTTAGGTGTCAGAGACTCAGTGTCCCACACAAACCGACCAGGAAACCCTTCCCAGACAGCTGAACCTCCTGTCCTGCTCGACCTTCCGGAAAACAGATCCTCTGTTCTGTAAGTAGATGTAAAGACACTTGGAATCCTTCACATGCAACAACAATAATCTACTATTTGTATTGTACTGTTTTCCATTTAAAAAATCCACTTCAGCCTCTTCAGCAATCAGTTAAGGGACGCCACAAAGCAAGGGGCATCAGCTCTCTATACTGTCCTGCAAAACCAGAATGGAGTAGCTACATAGTTAAAATTTAGTTAAGATCAAAATCTGACCTCTTGACATTTATTTTGTCATATAACATTTTATGCCACAGCATTGTATAAATCCAAAGAAAACAGCATGTTAAAAGTGTAGTTAACAGAGCTAAAAATCCAATCAAACTGAACTACAAAAGCTTGCTAATGCAAGACACCCAAATCCTGTTAAAGCTATTGTAGCTAGATATAGCCACAACTAGTCTTGACTGAAGTCACCTAACTGTTTGAATTGATAAATATATAAATTTCAGTGAACTAATATACTGGTAAATTAGATTGTTATCCCACATAAATAAGGCAGAGGCTAAATCTAGTCATGGAGGAATAAAAACAGGCTAAACCATTCCAAAAAGCTAACTCGCCTAATGTTAGCAAATTCTCAGTGTCCCACACAAACCAGCCAGGCAACCCCTCCCATGCAACTCAATCTCCTGTTCTACTCTGCCTTCTTGAAAACAGACCAACTTTTCTGTAAATAAATGTAAAGATACTTGAAATATTTCACCTGCAACTAAATGCAATCTACTGTTTTGTACTATTTTGCATTAAAAAAATCCACTTCAGCCTCTTCAACAATCTGTCAGCCTCTATCTCTAGGACCCTGTGTTTGTGCTTATATCAAATCCAGTGCCCTGAATTAAATGAGCGAAAGCTGATGTTTTCAAGCCTTTATTCATCCTGTAAATCCCATTTAATATGGTACTCTGTGCTGCAATGGCCAGAGGAGTGCAGCAAAGAGGGATGCTTGATGCTTGATATACAGTTGACTCAGGACACATCTTTGTAGGACAAGTACTGCTTCTTGATACATCTTATGGCTTCAGTTGGCAAAGGTGGACATGCACATAAACGTCTGCAAAAATCACATCAAACATGTTAAATGTAAGCCATTGATATAAATTCCTTAACTAGGCATGTTTACACAGTCATAAAAAGAGGGTATATTAAAGGTAGGGTGATAATAGAAAATCACCTGCATCCATCCACTATACTGTAGGACTGTAATAGACTTAACACATGTGGTATTTATTTCAGGGTAACTCTATTGGATGCCATCATAGAGAGAACTCTATTTTTCTGATGGTTCCCTGTACATCATCATAATTATATTGTGATAGTTTTTTAATTTTTTTTTACTTTTTCCCCTCTTCCACTGAAACAATTTAATGAACCCATGCAGGAATACTCAACATTTATTGTGAAAAACAGTTTTTTGTAGTTTGATAAGAAGTCATGGGGTGCCAACAAAGCAAATTAGCTAAGAGGCCGAGAGTGAGCTTGGGAGCCTGCCCGTCTAATTAAGTAATTCCCTAAAGCAAGTTGGGCGGCTATCAGCCTGTAATTTTTTATATTATCAAGGATAATTAGACTTAATTTTGTCCGCTTATGTATTTTGAGTGTGTATACGCTCACTCGCACACAGACCCAAAGCTCCAAGCACTAACCTTCAAGTAACCCCCCGAGAGGTCCAACTGAAGGCTTCGCGAAAATGTCTTGATCCTGAAGGTCTGCGATTCAAATTTGTTTCAGAAAACACACACATGTGTATTCACAAACAGAACATTTAGCAGGATGTACAAAATAAGGTAACACTGTAGGATTTGCCACAGCAAAGTTGTTAAGCCCGATGACACGTATCTTTTGAAGGTGGACAGCGGCAAAGTATCTTTTTTAACAGGGGTGCGTTGTGGGCCTGTGACAGACCGACAGTAGGCCCCTACACTTTCTGTGATAACATAATCACAGCTGGAACTGCATAATTAAGAATTTTAAAAAGCCATACATATACACATCCAAAAGGTCTCACAGACAGTTGGATTTTGTTCATTGAAACTGTTTGGAGTAAAGATGTTGAATAAATCCTGACGTCCATCAGAGTGTCTCGTCCTCTCATGCCCTTCAAGAGCCAGGTGCATCCCTCTCTGGTGCATTGCTATTTAAATGACAGATGATACTTTCATTGGTTTCATTCATGTTACGCCCAAAACAGACCTATGAATAACTGAGAGACTAAATACATCACCTTTGTGCCTTGCACATTACATGGCGTCCAGATTACATGCCGTTTGAATAGCAAACTGGCACTGGACACATCCTAAATCCATGTGCACCATGCACTTTAGGCCATACACTACAGATAATAGGGCCTAGGATCTAAATAGGGCCTGAAATCTGTCTTTCCAACCGAGCCACCGCACTGTAACTGCTGTTTTAAAAAACATCTTAGAAAATAAAATTCCCCAATGCATAGGCCCAGTGGGCCGTCGGGCTTGCAATACACTGGGGGAAACGCTACACTGAGTAGGATTCCTAAGTTAAACAGGCAGTGGTGGGATAATTAACCATCTTTTGCTCCCCGGTTTCAGACATCCACCGCCTTCATTAATCATTTCCCACCGACTCCATCAGGTCATGATGCATGGAAAATCTGGATTAGGCCTGACAAGGGCACCTGTACTGACCACTAGGCAGTGGTGTGGTGCTAATAGGCCTCTGAATAGAGACCTTTGTTAGTGATAGAAGGCCTGGCGGGCTCTCACTCTCAGCCCTTGGGTGCTAATGGCTTCATCATTGGCAGGCCGGCCACGTCAGTGCTTTAAATCACTTAAAAACCCTAGAGATAAATGCACCAAGGGACCTCACCGTGTCGGCCCGATAGCATCTCCTCTTTTGTGTAGCCTGGTTTCACAGATTCATGCACAGGCACCCAGTTGTATGAGTGTGAACAAAATTTGGATGCATCGAAAGACCTTGAAAAAGGATCAAGACATGTCTAATTTGAAGAAAATTAAATTACATTTTGCAACAAATAAACTCTGCTTTCATAAATATGTAATACATCATTTTAGATGATAGGTAACTCATCTGAGGACAGGAACATAATCAAAGATTTAAAGTGTTAATGTCCAGTTTTACATAAGAGGATCTTTTTTCCCCCTCTTCACTATCTTCTCCCCTCCTACTTTCTTCACATCTCTCTCAGGCTGGCGCGAGATGCCCCCGACAGATGCACCAGTCACTTTGATGCAGTGGCCCAGATACGAGGGGAGGCCTTCTTTTTCAAAGGTACGGAGTCACAAAGGGAGACACACGCAAAGCTATACAGAGCTGTGTGGGAAAAATAAAAAGGAAATTAGCTAAATGAGCGGAAGTCAGCGGAGGCAGAGCAAATTAAAGGAGAGGGGAAAAGGAGGAGGATGAGGATGAGAGAGTGGGTTAGATGTAGACACCCGACTGAGCCCGTTGAGCCCTGCTGAGAGGCTGCAGTCCAAAAATTACATCAGGCTTTCATGCTCGGCCTCTGGAGGAGTGACCCCTGGCCTCCCACTGACAACAGAAACAAGAAACAGGCTCACATACCCTCAGCTGCAGAAGTGTTGGCAAAATATCCCAAACTTTAACTGACATTCTTTAACCTTTTTAATCTTTTATATAACTTAAAAGAGAGGCATTAAACGTTTATAGGCCCTTGTTACGATCATTCTGCCCCCTGTGTGTTGGCTTTTGTAGCTGTTTTAATTGATCAAGATGTAGATTTTGCCTGCAGTTCAGAGTCAGCCTGTAACATATTTGAGGTGTCAGCCTGCCACAAATGTTTAACCTCTTAAAGCAGGACTAATCCTTGAGACACATGAGTCAGTCTGATATATTCTGGTCATTGTCTGATTCAGAGCATTAGGTTTTTTTGAAAGAATTTTCATTCACTTCATTTTCTGTTAGCCTTGGACCACATAGATAAACCCCGCTAAAGTTAAAAACGATAATAGACAAACTGGAACGAAAGGAAACAGCTAACCCCTTTTGATTAAAGGGAAGGTTTGGATTATTTAAAGTGGGGTTGTATGAGGTACTTATCAATTGTCAAGAGCTACAGTAGATGGCAGTTGGTATGCAACCAGAGAGGAGTACAAGCACAGAAGCTAAGCAATGTACTGCTGTGGACGGTAGCAAGTGGAGTTTGGTTGAGAAAGAGAGAGTGATATTTGGCTTTTATAACAGCGATTCCGTTTTTTTGGATTGCTTGGCTTCTGTACTGGTACTCCTCTCTGCTTCTCCAAACTGGGGGCATGTCAATAATCAGAACTATCCCTTTAAGATTGATAATAAAAGAATTCATGCTGGCAGTTCAACAACCCTACTAGTCAACCTTGAAAATCGCTACACAAACATGCCAGTGACAACATGAACCATGTTAATCTTCCTTACATTCATTTACATTTGCACTGTTGCAAATTTACACATAGTGAATGCACAAAAATTACAGATAATGTTGGCAAACAGAGCCATTGTTATTTGTGCCCAGCATCCAGAATAGTGCTGATCCTCCTAACTCCAAACTGTCCCTTTCCTTTTAGGAAAGTACTTCTGGCGACTAACACGAGAGAAGCACCTGGTGTCTCTCCGCCCTGCTCAGATCCATCGCTTCTGGAGGGGCCTCCCCACCAATCTGGACAGTGTGGACGCCGTGTATGAGAGGCCTGGAGATCACAAAATAGTCTTTTTCAAAGGTACAGTTCCAAATAAAATCTGCATTTCAATATGTGATCAGTTCTGGGAATGAGTCTTTAAGCATTAAAAAAAAAACTTAGCCTGATTCAAGATTGTCAGTGAGCTTCTGCAATCACAGGATTTTATACAAATACACTGTTTAATACACATGATTAAGTACATGCTGCACTTTAAGTGACAGTTTGTCCAGAACATTTTTGAAAAGCTGCTGATGACCTGCAGACTTTTTAAAGTGTGATTCATCCACACTTGAAAGAGGCAAGATGAAAAGAGGCTGTTCACACCTTTCTGTCAATGTGGCTGTACTTTGAAGGAAATTAAAACATTTTTTTTCTTTATTAGCTAGAGCAAAAGAGGTATAAATTTCATTTAAAAAATAAAACAGGAATAGAGAAACAAGGGCATGTTTCACATTTGATATAACATGTAAAACAGCTTTCCTGGCAGAGAATGTCCTTCATTGGCTGCATAACAAAAAAAATAAGTGTAAATCTTTTTATTTCAAGAGAGTGTCCTGTACCTATCTTTCAAGTCTCTCATCTCTCTCATCTTTTCAAATGTATCATCTTAAGTGCATGAACTGTCTTCTGTGTGTGATGAATAAAACCATAGATTTCAAGGTAGATATTTTGTCCACCCCCTTCAGGTCTAAAGTACTGGGTGTTTAAAGACAACATCGTGGAGGAGGGTTACCCTCGTCCAATCACTGACTTTGGCCTACCCTTGGAAGGAGTGGATGCTGCGTTTGTTTGGCTGCACAACGACAAAACCTACTTCTTCAAGGACAACCACTACTGGCGCTACGATGACCACCTGAGGCGTATGGACCTGGGCTATCCTAAAGACAGCACGCTTTGGAAGGGGCTGCCACCACAGCTGGATGACGCCATGAGGTGGTCTGATGGTGAGTAACCTTTAAAACACAACTTTTTCTTCCATCACGAAAGAAGGTGACACTGACACATTCATCCATTTTCTAGCTGCCTGCTGAGACCACACACAGTTGTTTCTTTTTTCCCAGAACATTCCTCCTGTTTCTCCAAGGGAATTTCCAGGTACTCCCAGGCATGTTGAGAGATGTAGTCCTGAGAGGCAAACTGTCACATAGAGTAAAGCCAGTCCCCCCGCAGAGATGTTTTTTTTTTTTTTTTACCTCTTGTCCATGAGAGCCATGATCTCATTCTTTGTCACTGACCAAAGTTTGAAGGTAAAATGATGTAAACTTTGCTTTGGGGCTTGCTTGTCAGATCATCCAACATTGTCTGAACCCTTCTTACAATGCCATAAACGAGTGGTCATGTCCAACAGTTTCTGCAAATTTCCTCAACAGAGAATCTGACAATCATACCCATTTTGTGCAGAGGTTGCCCTGGTGTGCTTAGATGAGAGAGAAGGCGGGGATTAAACACTTTTACCTTTAGACGGTCGGATGACATATCACATGGCATAGACTGTTACAAGCAGCTACTTCCGGGGCTGGAAAGTAAAGCCTAACGTTGAAGTACCAAAAACTGCACTTCCTCAAATGGCCACTTGAGGCTGTCTCCAAAAGCAGTTCAATCCTCATTGCTCCAGAAAAAATCTGAGTGTTCAATTCAGAATGTTATTGAGTAAGTTTTAATGTCTTCTGGATGCAATATGTTTTGCAAGAAAAGTCTTAATCAATAACATTCTGAGCAGGTTATGATGTCTTGGTTAATGTGAAGATGTCATCTCAAACAATGTCAACTTTGCATGACATAATCGACTGAATTACACTTCATGACAACAGTCATAAACATTCATAAAAAACTCCTCATTGGATGGGCTCCTCATTCATGTTCATGAAGGTGTCATGGCATGGTTATGACACTGCAAACCCCTTCAAATACAGGGTTACCATTAACTGTCTGTGACAGGCCTATTTAACTGGTGGCCTATGGGCTGTATCAGGCCCTTAAACAACCTGAATCTGACCCTTTCATCATTTATGAATATGAAAAATAGTATGTGCAATAAAAAAAAAAGTTGAATAGGCCTGGTCAATGATCTGTTCCAATGGGTTAACTGTTGCAACCATGTTACCTTCAGTTTCGTCAGTCTGTCAACCTCTTTTACTTTAAATTAGAATCTAAGGTGCTCGATCCTGAGCTGAAAGTAAAGTGAGTAAGCGAGTAAAAGTATATTTATATAACACACTGAGTGAGCAGATGTCATGAAGTGCCTCTCAATAAAAGACAAAAGGCAGGCATGAAATAGAGATATATAAATAATAAATAATAAATGAGAGAATACCACAAAAGCATCTTTGTTTTGCTGTTTCAATAACATGATGGCTTCTCTAAAGAACTTCCAATAAACGTATGTGATACCTTTTCAATATTCCACAAAATAAATGTTCAGAACCATAGCCCCAAAGGTAATCTGTCACCCAGAGTGAAAAGGTGTGCAGAAGGAAGCTGGTGACATATTTTGACCTCTTCTGTCTTGATTAAAATTTGATCATAAAGACATTCTGAGTGATTACATTCAATGTATAAATGATGAATCACCGCTGTCTGCTCCTTCCAGCGATAACTGATTACATTTTCTCAGAGAAAAATAGAGTTGTAACACTCCACCAGAGCATCAGACCACTGGTAGCTCTGTTTGCTGGTGCCTAAGGCAAGACCGTGCAATATCCTTCTCAGGGGAAATCCTCAAAGACGACTAAATTATCAGAGAAATATGAGAGGAGGATGGAACAATTATGCAAGTTAGCAAACATGCAACCTTGAAGTTTTGGAAGTTTTACGATCAGATTACGATTCTGAGCCAACTTCCCAGGAGTAGTATAGCACTGGAATCACTTGAATATGTGTCTTTTTAACCATGCTAGCAGCATCACTCTTAAGATGGGTGGGCGGTCAGTTCACCCCTTTGATATCTTAACATCTATTGAATGGATTACCATTAAATTTTGTACAGACATTCATGGCCCCTGCTGGTGCCACAAGATATTTGTGGTTTTGAGTGAAATGTCTCAACAGCTAACAGATGGATCGCCATGAAATTTGATACACACTTTCATGTCGATTCATGCCTCCTGCGGGATGAACTGTAATAACTTTGTTGACTCCCTGACTATTCATCTGGCGCCATAACAAGGTCAAAGATTCCATTTGCCTTATACTCCCTTTCATGTCCAAAATTAATGATTTAAAGGAATGAGTTTAGATTAAATTAGCGCATGTTACCATGCTAACACACTAAAGTCAGATAGTGATCAGTCTAAACATTACAGATCACATGTTCTCCCTTTTGGGGGAAAAAAAATCACACTTTCACATGACAAAAGAAACCGGAAAAGGAAAATGTTGTGTAGCAGGTTGTAAAACAAATACTCTCCAAACCTCTGGTTCCCCATCCTTTCTTGAAAGCAATTTTTTTTTTCTTGCCACAGTTGCCTTGCTGCTTGCGCTTGGTGGGAACCATTGAGTCTCTGTAAATAATATTAAAAAGAGACAGATAAAAACAGATAAAACTGACTAGTCTTCACTTTACTGAATCCCAAAAGAAGAGCAGTAATGAGCCTCCAGTGAATGGCAATTCTTTATTTTGGCAGCCGTGTAAATTCCTTTTTGATTATAATAAATATGAATTCGTCTCTGTCATTTAAATTTAGTTGAATAAGAAACAAAAGCTTTCACACTGAGATATTTAAGCACATAAGATACATGACTATTCACTGTCAGTGTAGTAAATAGCTAAGCAAAAAAAAGATGTTTTATTTCTAATCAGCAAATATGAATCAGACATGCGGTTGTTATAAATCTTACTACATCTTAGAGGGGGTTGAATTAAAAAATTTGATGTAACCTCTGTCTCTCATAGATGAGACATTTCACGTGAGGAAATTTATTCCAATTAAATATTTGTTATCACTCATACAGTGCATCCTGCCATAACCTTTACTTTGACTGTATTTACGTTTATTTTATTTTGGCAGTCTCCCTGTTTGTATCCATGTACCATTTTTTGTTGGCATAGCTGCAGTATGCAGATTAGAGGCCCATTTGCATTCGATTGTTTTGTTGTTGTTATTTTGTCATGAGTCAAATTTTTTTTTTCTAACCTTTTATCTCTTATTTTGACGTGGCACACATGGTCTTTTTTTGCCAACACTCTGCTTCACATTCACACGGTCAAACACGTTCAAACCTTGGAGCTGGCCCAGTGTAATCACAGTGAGCAGCTCCACTGTAGCAGCTGAATGTCAAGGTCGCAACGCCTGCTTCCATCAGAGCATCACAGCCACAGTCATCTGATCACATGTGCATGTAAATGAGAGCTGCGAAATGGTCTAACACTGGTTAACAAACTTGTGCATTTTTTTCTGTGAGGTTCTTCTGTGTCTGTATTAGGCTCTGAATGATGCTCAAGTCTTAGAAATAGAACCATAAAGGATTCTTCTGCTTGTCACCTCTTAGAACCCAGTATGAAGGAAAAGTTCCACCCAAAACACCACGAGAGGTTCTACAAAGTACCCTTCTATGGTGTAATTGTTCTGCCGAGAACATTTTCATATTCTGATGGTTTTATACTGAGAACCTT
>JAJHUR010089723.1:0-15692 GCA_027495735.1 Lutjanus campechanus
TTAAATGTTTGTAAAACAGACATAAATGGTTACCAACAGCACTGAAATATGGAGATATGAGGTTTGCCCAACAACGATGACAGCTAGCTGACGTGTGGGATTTTCTTCTGTGTGTGTGATAAGATGCAGGAGAGCCAAGATGACCCTGGAGATTATTAAGGCTGACACTTTTGTACTTGATGGACAGGGTCTAGTGGTATTATCACAGGGGCATGATGGAAAAAGCTTCCATCCAAAAATGGCAACATTTTTAGAAAATCTTTAAATGAGGTGAAGACTGTCTTCTATTCACTGACATGCAGTCTGAAATTTTTCCTCTTGCTAAATGAGCTGAAGAGTCTGACACACTTTTGACTGGTGATAAGGCAGATAGCCATGAAGCAAAAGAAGAATGAAAACTTGGAAGAGTCTCAAATCTTACTGGAGACCACTTAATTGTATCCAGACACATAATGCAGATTCTTATACAATAAAGGGTGGGGGTATGGAGGAAGTAGCATATTGCAGTCTTCACTCAGCTTCTTTTATGGTTTTCTATGAATACAGATGAAGTCAATAGATGTACAAGAAGTGTCTGTGGGTGCAACCTCATAGCCACAGGCTGTTTGGCACATTCAGAAGCCAATTCTCCCCCAGGATGGAAAAAAGCAGAACAAGGACACTCCTGCTGAGACTAGAAGCCACTTCAGATCTCTGACAGCAGAAACCTTCCAACATTTGTTAAATGTCTGTGTTATATCATACTAATCAGTGTTAAAGTTTTGATGAAAATTTTGACAATAGGTATTTGTTGACGGCCTTTTATTTCATGTTGAAACTGTGGCAACAACTTAAATGAAAAAAATACTGACAACAAACATTACAACAAAATCTCTATTCATAATGCACTCACAAGTAAAGACGAGACGAAATATTGAAGGAGGACAACCTAAGTTTGATCACAGTTATCAGCCATCTTAAAGCACTAATAAATATAATGGAAAGTAAAAAGTGCGTGCCTCATCTTTACCAGCAACCTGATAAGGGGAAAGAAAAGACAGGACAGAAGGGAGAGACGACCTGTGGACACTTTTTTCTTACATTTAAATTGAATAAAAGACTGAGTGTATTATTCTCAATGAGGATGGAGCGCCTTGTGAATTCAAGATGTGCAGAAAACACACAACCAGTTTGAAAAGACACCTGAAAACACAATGTCTGCAAAGGTCAATATCAGTTATGTAAGCTGATGTGAATGGAGCCAAGTTCACAGCAAAACATCTACTCCTTAAACGTGAATAAATGTGATGCTTGTCTGTTTTAACAATGCAGTTTACACATTTTTACTGGTGATTTATCAAAACAAAGTTCTACTGAGTACTACTACTACTCTAGTGATCAAATTAGCAGAAGCCCTCAGTAACATATAGAAAGTGTGTTTTATCAGGTTATAAACATTATCAGTATCTGAAAACCAATAATGACGCATTATAACTAAGAGCTGCAACGAGTAATCGATTATGATTATTACTATTTTCATAATCCATTTATCAGTTTGAGTACTTTTTTAAGAAGAAAAAACAAACAAACAAACAAACCAAGTGACTTTAACTGACTACAATTTTCAGTAAGAGACTAAATTGAATTTTCTTGTCAAAATTAACACTGCTATGTATGAGGCAAAGTGACACAGAAATATGATTTCACATAATGTAAATCACACTGTAGAGGAGGGATGTCAAAAGACATATTCTTTTCGAAGGCTTCTTTTTTTTCCCCTCAAAAGTCAAACAGATGAGCAGATGTACCTTGAGCTCTCTCCTCAGTGCTGAGTGCAGACTGAATGGGGGACAGATGGAAAGATGGGGACAGAATGACTGCATGGAAGTGGAGACTCACGCTCCTGCCACCATGTCACTATTTTAGCATTCATATCATGTCATCCTTCTTTCTTTTTGAAAATAGCCCAGTACAAATCACTGACACTTTTTTCATCTGACTTAAGGAGGGCGTATTATGCGAATTGATAATATCTTGTCTTCGGGTGAAATTTGCCATCTGAGATGTGACTGAAGGATAAGGTGGAGATTATTGTATCTCTTTCTAGTTTGCGGGAAATTCCATGAAAAGGCCAAAACTAACACTAACTTTATCTTATTATTTTAGTCCAATTTATCTTACGCTCATGGAGAAATAATGTGATATTTTAGTTTGTCCTTAGGTCATAGTATAATTAACTGGTGTCCTTTCATTTTAATTTGATAGGTATCCTCAGGCTGTGCATATTATCTAAAGAGTTCTTCATCAAACTTGTGTTCAAATTGTGCCAAAACATTGAAACTTAGGAAGGAATCATCAGTAAGTTCTTAACATTCACACCTCGTGTTTTTTTGATGAAACAAAATTAAACTGAGCCCAGAAGAGTATTTTCATCTGTGGAATACATACGCTCTTAACTGATGAGCAACTGTTGGTTCGATTTGACTGGCAGTCTGCCTTCACTTTGACTGATAAATGCTGGATATGAAGCAGCCAACATACTGTACAGCACTTGAGCCCTCCCTGCTGTGCAGCAGTTACTTATTGCACTGCTCTTCCTCTCTGCTGGCTCATTTCAGTCGGTAATTGGTGATGTTTTCACAGTCAATAAGCTCACTGTGTAGTTATGACGCAAGCTGTGGTCCCTCCCTTCCCTGTTTTTACACATTTCCAAGCTGGCTGCTGTTCATCTCCTGTCCTCTACAGTACTATCATCAGCTTTTTTTTCCAAGTTGATTTTTTGTTCTTATTGGTTTCTAGAATCATTCTTGTCTCACATTTCTCAACAGTGTGTGACAAGTTACGCAAGGTCATACATGTAAAATGTGTTTCCTTTTCCCATAGTGTACCAAAGTGAAGTCATGTTCTCTACCTCATCCAGCAAACAAATTTAGTCTTTTTTTGCATTTAAATTTGTTATATACACACACTTAACATACTGCAGGTAACCTTTGTAAAAAATAATAACCTATCAGCAGGTGTTTGGAAATGTTGTTTTTACTGAAACACAGCTAGCCATGCTCTGTGTACTAACTCAGACTGCTCTAAATCCCCAGGCCCCTGTGAACCCACCTTGTGCTGTGCAGTCACTTCTGTTTCTTCAAAACCACAAGAAAACACTATTTCTAGGGTAGGGGGTAGCTTTAGACTAATCTGATGGGAAGCTAAGCAACCTACTGTTTGATGTGCACAGCTGACAACAACGTAACAAGTGTCAGCTCACCACTGAATCACTCACCATTTGTACGGAATGTTATTCATGCAGGTTGAATGAGAAGATAAAAGTTTCTGGTGTTTCGTTTTTAGAGTCAGTCTCTACTCAACTAAGATTTGCCAACAGTGTAAAATTTTTAAATATTGGGTAGACATAATCAGTGTTGTCCTCAGGGCAAGAATTTCATGGCCACCATGCCCCTTCAGTTTGGCCTTATGCTCCTCAAAAAATGATCCGCCCTGCGGCCAGCATGGCCCCAATGCTCTGCTTGCACTGCCCCAGCTGATTTTCTCTTCTGCCTCTCTCCTATTATTGCAGTTTCTAGACACCAGTGTCTTTTCTTGAGAATTTGATTGTACAACATCAAGTGAAATGCTGCACACATAACCAGCAGTGGGTTTGATTTTGGCATGACCCACTGGAA
Source organism: Lutjanus campechanus (assembly GCA_027495735.1). NCBI lineage: Eukaryota > Metazoa > Chordata > Actinopteri > Lutjaniformes > Lutjanidae > Lutjanus > Lutjanus campechanus. Next base: position 3,657 of record JAJHUR010089723.1, read on the forward strand.
AACCAGGCTATTTAAATGTGATGCAGATTCCTAGCAGAGAGAGAGAGACCGAGTGAGAAAGGGAGTGTGCGAATAGTAACAGAAGTGTTAACGTGATACAAACTTCCTATGCTAATCATTTCTTTGATGATGTTACTTAAATATTCTGTGATTTATGCTGCAGACTGGAATCCCTGCTAACAGTGACAAACTAGCTAGATTTGCATCATATACACTTGTCTCCTATTTTCTGTATTTTCATTGTAGTGCTGTCTATGTGTTGTGGCTCCCCATGGAAGCGCATTTCTGCAAAGAACATCCTGTCATTATAATGAAAAACTTAGAAAACCTGGGTATTGTTTGGTTTTATTTGACACTGGTACTAAAATGATACTTAACCGGTGCCTAAAGAGTGACTGAACGAATACTTTTTAAAAAAAAATGAAGCACAAAATGTCAGTCAGTGACATGAAAGAACAGCGTTTTTCATTACCGAGGTAAATTTGAATTTACAATTGAATAATATATTACCAGTTTTAAAGTGTGATTAATATACAGATATAAATAAATACTAAGCACATAGCATTTTTATATAACAAATTCACATGATAAATAAAACCTGACCTACTGAAAATAAATGAACACTTCATAACGGTGACAGTACTAATAAAACCAAAATAAATAATAAATCCAGCTTCAAACTTCAGCAACTCTTTTGAAGAACATTATCATATTTTCTAATCTGAGGAAAGGCTGCTGTCATTATCATCAGTGGTTTCCGAGTATGTCGAATGAAATACAGATGCAGTTTAGTTTGGCACTGATTTACTGTAGCTACTACGTAGTGGAAGGTTACCTGCTTCCAGAGCCATGTAGCTTGAGAGTTGCCGTAATGTTAACTAGGCATGTTTGGTGATGTGTCTGTATCATCTGCACCAGAGGGCACCAAAACGAGGCACTGTTATCTGTTGCGTTCATGTGTGTTGTGTTGTGATTTGGTCCAGCAGATATTGGTCATGAGGGAACCTTTGCCATGCTGGCTCTGTATTTCACTACCCAACCTTAAAAATAATGACATTTTCCAACTATGTGTATTAAATATAAGTTACATTCAAATTAGTGCAAAAAAAATGTATGTATGTATGTATGAATGTGTAAATGTATGAATGTCATGCACCATTTAAAAAATGGTATATAAAAACAGAATCATCCTTATTTCTTAAGTTAAAGTCATTATTTCCATGGACTTAAATCATTCATGGTTTCATTTGACTGATTTTATTTGATGGCTTGGTTGTCATTATGTGCATCATCTTATCATATGATCACAGGATAACTTGAAAAGTATCCAGACACTACTGACGAGGGTGAAGGTATTGGCTTCCAGTGCAACTGTATTGTGATAATATAATCTTTGTAGAGATCTTGTGTTTCATGCGAATCCTGTTATTGTAACTGATAGAAATGATGGCATCTACAAAAGTTTTACTAAATGATGCATTAAAACAAAATGACCTATTTGTTATTTCAAGCAAACTCCGAAAACTAACAAAAATATTTGTATAAATATACTGTAGTGACACTGATTTACTTTAAGATGGCACCACAGATGGCTACTTTGGTGTGTTGGTGAACAAGGTGTCAAATTAGGCAGACAAAGTTGTAACAAAATAGAGGTTATGATTTTTGATGTATGATTTTACGCTTTGATCAATTAAAGATATATATTTAAAAAAACAAACAAGAAAAAGTAGTGAAAAATAAAATATAGATGGTGTATTAAATGCCCACCCTACACTACAATCAACAGTGTCCATCATATGTTCCCCATGCTGCACTGGGTCACTCTGACCACTTAATGATCTGTTACCGATTCTTGCCAACAGGCGGAAAATTATAGAAAGAAGAACTCACTGCTGGTATACAGTAAGTGTGGGGGGGAGTTGTGGCTAGTGAGAATGAGTGTTTAAAGAGTTTTTGTGTGTGTGTGTATAGATACTGGAAAGGTCACCATCACTCAGAGCTACAGGAGGGGGCGGTAAAACTATGACTAACAAGTTATAAAGTTTGGATATCTTCACTGGCCAACACTGTGTGACAGTGTGCATGTTAGGTCACCTGCAGGGGGTTTGTTTTAATTACAGGAGCAACAGAGTGAAATTTAGGGCATTTATCTTAATATTAGATAATTCTAACAGGGGTATCTGTGCTCATAAAATAAATAGTTCTGGTTCTTGATGATGATGGTTGGCTGAGCTAAATACAAAGTTGTTGCAAAATACCCAGCTGTGACCACATTACAGCAGTATTATAACACCAAACAAATTGTTTCAAAATGTCAGGTTTTGATGTGAAATTTGATTTACTGGCTGGGCTAACCATAGCCTGGCATCGCCAGACTAATTCAAAAACAAACCTGAACTATCTGCAACATAGATAAATAGAGGAGGGAGATTTTAAAAAAAAAAGGACATGCTGAAATTCATGGCAGAGAAAGAAATTATTGTACATAAATAATTCAATCATTTATTGCCAAAGACAATTCATGCCAATTATTTTGCATAATGCTGAGGTCATGGTGGGCTACTTTTATTTTATTAAAGAAGGAAAGCAGAAGCATGTTAAAAGGGAAAATGAATTTTGTACAACAAAAATGCTGCATACATCAAATTTATTATTGGATAAAAATAAATAAACTATTTTTCTTTTTAATACTGTGATAAATATTGTATAATGGCAGTAGGTTTGTACTTGCAAATTAGTTTACCATTAATTGATTGACAATTAAAGACCTCAAGAAGCACAGATAGTTGGCTTTACTTGCTGAGAAAAAAGACTTCGTTGTTTACTTGGTAGTCAGAGCTGCAGACAGTTGGGAGCAGCCAAAAGAAAAAGAATAAGAACAAAAAGAGGAAGAAAAGTTGTTTACTTGGTGGCTGTATTGCTTTCAGTCTCACCTGTTCTTCTTTGGTATATAGCTGGAAGCACTCATCCAAGGTACAGCTATGTTGCTGCAGGTGCTGCTGCTGCTGGTTCCTCACACTCTCCGCATCCTTCACCACCTCCTCCTGGATGCTGCCAAACAGACTGAAGCGCACACACACACACAGGCAGGGTTAATTGTTCCATCCACCTGCAGAATTGTATTTACCCTGTCTGAATCAGTGGGAGTGTGTCTCTTTTTGTCTTCTGACTGACATGAACTGAATCACTGTGTGCTCTGGATCTTGAAATGCAAATTGTAAAACAACGCTCAGGATAACATTTGCAGCAGTTGATTAACTGTGTGTGTGTTCTGTCAACATGTTTGTTTACAAACAGGAGACATTAAATGGTTTCTGCACAATGCTCACCATTCTTTAGTCTTGTGCTCCCACTCGATGACGAGCTTCACGTGCGGAGGTCCTCCAGGGCCACAGAACTTCAGAGCTCTACAATGCAGCAAGAGGAAAACTATAAAATCACATTTTAAACCCAACAGTGTTCAGGTGCCTTTTAAAAAGTCGGATTCAAGCACTTTTCAAGCATTTTCAAGATGCGTTTTCACGCTTTTCCAGACCCTTACAGCTGCGGTAAATTACATATTTACACTTTTTTGATTGCTTGCATCAGTCAAAACTGAAGTCACCTTTTGTACTCTTCATACAGTCAGTGAAACAAAAGTATATGTGGCCCAAAGTATGAATCACTTTGCATTGCTTTCATGCAAAATTCATTCACAGACCAAGTTTTTTCAAAATCTAGAAATTCGTTGCAAATTCATTCTCACCACCTGCAAAATACTGTATGTTTGCGTGTATTTTTCAAAAAGCTAACACAATGTTTTCAAAACTGTTAAAAACACATTCAAAACAAATTGGTGACAAATTTCATGCATTTCTGCAGTAATCATATTGGATTATAGGAAAAAAATCTTAGAAAAATATTTACGATGAAAAAACAAAACTTTAATGAAATGATGACGGTGTCCTTTTTACTGTAGTTACCAAACAGACAAAAGGGGATGGCAGACTTAAAAGAACATCTTCATGTGGTACAGATTCCTGCAAAAAAATCACTTCATAGTCATTTAAACATGTTTTTCAATCAAAATAAGAATAATGATGTAAAAGTTATCATTGCCTCTAACAGCGTAAATCATATTGCCATTGCAATATCAGTCAAAATAATCGCATTTAGATAGTTTTTCAAAATTGTTCAGCCCTAATCAATATGGATTGCAGAATAGTTGCCCAGTATAAATATTTATATTTTTATTTTTATTTTATGCTAAACATATGTTATGTGTATTATAATTATGCGTGCAATTACAGTATCTATCATGATCATATTTGTATAAGTGAAAGGTGTATACGTTTGATATAGCTTTTATTTTCACAAATTATCACTCAATCACTCTTTTCATCTACCTTTTGAATTTTAAGCAGCTGTAACAAGGGAAATTGTGGAAAGTGTGGAATTGATTACTGTCTTACCTTCATTGTTACATATACTTTAGTCCTCTCAATAAAATAAAAAGGTGTTACTATACTGGTTTATCTGAAAAATCATTCAAACTTCAAAGATGAAAGTTCATCATTTATGTAATGCTCTCCAATGTTAGTGTGTGTTTGTTTTTTTAAGTGTAGGGTGTTATGATGATGATAAGTGAAACTTCGTGTTTTGGTCAGACAAGCTTATTTTGACACATGTAGACGTTGGTGGTTTCAGTGAGTTTTGGAGGTGATATTAACTGTTTGACCAAGGTGAATGTTGGTAATGCAGACTGTATGAACAACTTTGAAAAAGTGGCGTCAGTATTAACCAATGCTTGTTAGCAACTGGAAAAAAAAAAACTGTATACATATATACTCAAAATGATTGTTTCATAAAATAAAGGTTATTGTGGCATAAAGTACCAAAATTATGTTTTGTGATAAAATTCTACAAAAAGAGTACATATTAAAGGAAAACAAATCAACGTTTCATGTTTCAAAATGTGTCACCTCTCTGTAAGTGAAGTGAAAGAAGCAAAGTTTTCCCAGTCAGAGTTGTTTTGGGGAAAGTTTTTCCTCATTCTTTCAAGGGTCTACAGGACAGGGGGGTGTTGCACACCATACAGATTGTAAAGCCCTCTCAGGCAAAGAGTGATTTGTGATTTTGGGCTATATAAATAAAATCTGACTTTCACTTGAAAGTCTGTAGTTTAAATTTCCAAAATATCTGTAATGTGTAACCATCTCAGTTTTGTCTGTGTTAGTACAAAGTACAGCCTTGACTCCAAAAGCCTCAAATCAGAAAACCAACGGAGGCTGAAGTCTGTAGCTGTAAGGCAGAGAACGATGGACCCTGCTGTGGGTCCAGAGACTTTCTTTGAATGTTTGTTGGTGCTACATTTTTATTTCACCTTGATATACACAGACACACACATTCACACACTGGTGGCAGCGGGATTACACAGAGTGACGGGGGAACAGGTGAAACCTGGCTTCACATCCCATATTAATATGCTAACATCTGAAGTTGAGTCAGAATTTGGCAAGGTAAGGGACGCTGTGTTCGTGTTGCAGAGCTTTCGCTTCACTGCTTTGATCTCAGGAGGGAAGATAAAGCAGCATCAGTATTCAACAGCCCAACAGCACTGACAGAGCACCAAGGTAGAGTCAACAATTGCTGAACACTAAAGACAGGAATTCAATTCCATTTGATTTTGCAAAGCATCTGTATTCTGGATGGAGACAGTCTGGAGATTTCTAGGAAACCTGTACATAATGTCAAGCAAAAGCATAATCTATATTTTGTGTCCATATTGCAGTTTTATGTTAAGAGATATTAATTTTTAAAACTCTTTTCGGTTGGCCAACATAAACCAGACCACATGGACATTTCAGCATGTTGACAACGTGTACTACTGCAGTTAATAAAAGATTTGACTGAATATTTTTTGCCAGTATGTGGATGCATAAAGTACTTGGTGTACTGAGTGGTCGAGGGACATAGCCTTGCCATTACATTATTCCTGATCAGCTCAGTCTTTTCACTAAAATAGTTATTAAAAACCTGGGTGTGGTTGTTTAAATGAGCTTATGGTGTTGAATAACAATCCAGGGAGCAGTGAGTAGCACTCAAATTTAGCCAGAGAGCATATTCATACTTAAGCAGTGATTTATTCCATGTCTGGAGGAATCCCTCTAAACTTGTCTCGTGCCATTTTTATTTAAATAACGGAATGTTGTTTTTAGTGCCTGAAAAGAATCACTGAACCTGGGCGTAAAGTTAAAAAAAAATTTAAATATATTTTTTTTACAGCCAGGTCCCATTTTCTTGGGAGAGAAGGCCAATGTCTCTATGGCCCGTAACTCAAAAACACTGTAGCTCACACAAAAATGATTTACAAGACAAATAGCACTACAGGCCAGGGGATATATATGTATTTTTGATTTTGGGATGAACCGCCCCTTTAAACTACTGAGAAAGTCTGGGTGGTTATTCAGTTTTTTGAGAGCACCAGGAGGAGATGATTATAGGGCTGCTCTGGCAGATGCACTAATGAGGCATCCGTTTTTTTGTTTTTTGTTTTTGGGGGAGGGGGGCAGCAATTATGAGAAATGGGCAGCATATTGACGTTAAATTGAGTCAGAGAGTGATCGGATAATGATGAGGCAGTGGAGGAGACTGAAAAGTCAGTGAAAGACCACAATAAAAGTAAGTCGATAGTGTGAGTGCTGTGGTGTGTGGGTTCACAGACAGCTTACGTAAAATGTATCAATGATTGTTGTGAAGGCTCAGTTTAGTGAGTTGGATGTTTGATTAAAATGAATATTAAAATTGACTATTATAATGATGGGCTTGGCACAGGTCACAAGATGTGAGAGAAAGCCAGAAATTCCGTCTAAGGAATTGTGACTAGGCTCCAGGGGGACAAGCCAGGATGGCAATGTAGAAAGAATGGAAAGAGTAATTGGAGTTGTGGATTAGTGCACCACCGCTGTCTTTTTTGTTTGCACACGAAATGTAGGTAAATAGAAAGTAAGGTGGTGATGCTTCGACCAAAGCTCTGCATTGTCTGTGGATAATCCGGTTTCACCAAGTCCAAAAATATTAAAACTCTGTTCAAGAATTAGCTATTCAGAGCCTAATAATCTAATGTTAATGTTAAATGATTCAAATTGTGCATATTCCATATAGCATAAGTCTACTTCATTACCTTGACAGAAAAGCAATTTGGAATAAATTTGGTGTCATGAGTCCATGCCCATTAAATAAATCTGAATTAATCATTGGGCCTGTGAAGTAACTACTGCAGACAGTGCAGTTGCACTGGGGCCGATGGGGTAGGGGGGGCCTCCAAAAATGTTTTGGACAGAAAACAATCCCTTGCAAGTGATTCAGATTGCCTTCTCAAAATGCACCAGTGCTAAAAGAAAAACTAACTTTAAATTGACACTGGTGCCATTTACAACACATGCAATTACATTTTTTTGTGAAATAGTCAGTAGCAATCTATAACCAAATTATATGTTTACTCTGCATAAACTATGAAAATTACAAATAAAGTATAAAAACCGATGCTATTTAAAATCAATTCAATTTTCCTTGGTACATTTGTCATTTACTTGTATGCAGTGATGACTGCCGAGTAATATGTTGATGCTGTCAAATGTCAAGTCTCTATTTTATTATTTGATGAGATAATACATATGCAAGCTGAACAAATCAAAAATGTTTGTGTAGGAGTGCTTCCTGGACTCAAATTGAGATTGTTTGAGGTGCTCTTCCAACAGGGACATGTGTACACAAACATCACAAAGACACTCGCATTTAAAACAATTAAAGATAACTTTATTGTCCAGCATGGTCATGTTAGACTTTAAAACAAAGAAACTGCCTAAAAAAACATTTTTAGATTTTGCTTCATAACTTTTATAACTGGTGTGCAATCATAATTACCTTGAGCCATTGACGATGTCCATTAATTCTAACTCTAAACAAAAGATCTAAGCTCTTGATCAAGACCTGAGTTCAGTTCAATCTTCACAGTCCTACCAGGTTTCAGGGACCTTTTCTGTATCAGCAATGTGTGCAGGCTGTGAATAAAATTTAAAAAAAAAATCCTATTTGACTTTGACTTTTCTTTTTTTTTGGTACTGAAAGAGGTATCAAGGATGCTTTTAATACTAGTATTGCATTCAAGTTTAAAATTCTGGTATTGTGACGACTCTAATCTGGATGAGGAACTTTTTCTCTGGCAGTGTCACACTCAAGAAATTGTAGGACACACAAAGCGCCTGTTCTGCTGATCTCTCCCACAGAATCAATTCAACCATTTAAAACACTCAATCATGCATTACAATAAATACTGAGGCAAGTGACTGAGCCACAGGCTGGAGTATGAAGCCTCGAGTGTTCCACTTGTTGATTATAGAAACTAACTATACAGTGTTTAATTATAAGTAATATATAAAAGACAATTAAATTACTAATAAAGAATTATATTATGTTATACTGTCTTTAAACGATGAATTAATTATTGAGTCTAAAAAATGAATTGCAAAATTAATTTTACTTTTTTTTTTTTTTTTTTCACTTCTTATTTAATTCAATGTGTCTGCCTATCACACTCTGATAGTCTGATAGGCAGTCTGCCTATTCTTCCTGATTTAACTATTCTGTTTGATTACTTTAACTGAAAGGGAGCTCTGTACGTGAGCTGTGTGTGCCACCTAGAAATGAAATGAACTCCAACTCACAGAGCAGCAGTAGCAGCTTTGATTGGCCAGACTGCTGCCAACACAAAACAGCTGGTCAATTAAACACTGTGGCAGTCTATAATTATTTTAGTGACAAACTCCAGACATTACAGTGTAGCAACAATGTGATTACACAGTAAGCTGAGCAGGGCAGAACATCGAAAGAATAGAGGATTATTATTATTATACTAAAACAAGTGAAGTTTGTAGACCTCTATGTTTAAGTCTGGACCTCTAAATGTATGAAGTATTGCCATCAAGTGGGTATTGTTCACCTCTTAAAGGATAACTTTGGTATTTTTCAACCTGGGCCCTATTTCCCCATGTGTATGTGTGTGTATGATTGATAGATACAACTTGTTTTAAAATTGGTTCAGTATTGAGGGAGGCGGATGCAACCGGCAGCTGCGAAACGAGTTATAACGGTAGATATGAGGGCAAATGCGTCCCGTAAAAGTTTGTGCATTAAAAGAGCTTTTTTTCTCCACAGACCGGCTCAGACCACCAATGTAATCTCTGTCAACAGCATGCAAAGCATCTCTCTTACAGTTCACTTCCTCTGGGCTGTATGTGATCTCGCGGGATCTTTGGTTGTTGCCGGAAGAAAACAGAGGAGTCATGCTGAGAGCCAGTCAGAGTGGAGTTAGTTGTCCCAGAGTTCAGTTGAAAGTTTAACTGTCTGCAACTATTGAAAACAATGATTTGTGTTTGTGCTTCGCCGAATTGCAAGAACAAGATGTCGCGCAACACCCCGCACAGCTTTCATAGGCTGCCTTTGTCAGACGGTGAGATGCTGAAGTTGTGGCTAATTGTGCTACAAGTGGATGCTAACACTCCTGTCCAGACACTGTGCCTTGCAGACCATCGTGTCTGCAGTGCACACTTTTCCCAAGATGACTACTGCCAGCCCAAGAAGAGAAGACAGACATCTAATCCCGAAACACTTCTTCCTCAAGAAAACGGCTGTCCTACTCATTGCAACAAAGACATTCTTCAACAAGCAAAGATCCCGCGAGATTTCATCACACACAGCCCAGAGGAAGTGAATGGTAAGAGAGATGCTTTGCATGCTGTTGACAGAGATTACACTGGCGAGCTGAGCTGGACTGTAGCGGGAAAAAAAAGCACCTTTAATGCACAAACTTTTATGGGACGCATTTGCCCTAATATCTACTGCTAAAATTTGTTTTGCAGCTGCCGGTTGCATCCGCCTCCCTCAATACTGAACCAATTTTAAAACGAGTTGTACCTATCAATCATACACACACATAAATATGGGGAAATAGGGCCCAGGTTGAAAAATACCAAAGTTATCCTTTAAGCAACAGAAGTGCACGGCACTATAACATGCACATATTGAATGACTGTAAAGCAGTATGTTTAAATTATTCTCTCAAAACACTGAGCGGTGTGTAAAGCTGACAACGTATGAGATCAAGTATTTTAACTTTTATCTTTTATATAAGAAGTTTTTAAACTTGGAGGCAGACCTCCCCCAGGGGGCCTCCAAACAGTTTTAGGGGAGGCTCAATGAATTGAGGTGAAAAAAATATTACATCAGTAAGTGATTCAGATAAAGAGATAGTTCAGAGATATGGTTCTAGTGAATTTGACTGTTTTTACCACTTTCCCAGAGTCAGAAAGTAATAAATGCCTGAGGAAATACCTTTTCTAGGTATTTGGTGTCGTGTGAAGTTATGTCAAACAGCATTATTAAGTTGGGGGCAGAGGGTTTATGTCTGAGGGGAGGCCCACAGTCTCAGACTTCTCATATAATCTCATAATGCAATACAGTAATTGTGTTGATGCTATGTACCATTTTTATACTCGTATGTATGTTGTAACATGACAGTAGCACAGAGGCTCTCAAATTGTTGTACTTTGGGATCCACATTTTCCCATGGTCATTAAGTCATAACTGGCTTTTACATCCAAGCTATTTATTAAAAAAACAAAAAACAAAACATTGCCTTTGTTTTAACATAAAATCTATACACATATTTTCATTCCTGCAATTAGGGCACGTTCAGAATAAACTTGAATATCATAAATATGTGCTGCTGAATATAAACAAAATTAACATAATAACTGTATAACTTTGTTTACACATAAAATAAATAACACCTACAAAACAGGCTGTTTTCACTTTCACCAGACATTTGTGGAGGTAATGAGATAGCTTCCTGGCTAGAGTTTCAGTGTCTGGGGATGATGGCAGAAGGAGTTACTCTCAGATCAGATGCTCAGACTCCAACCTGCTTGTCTGCTTTGACTTGAGGTGAAGTAAAACATATTGTGTCCTGTTGTTCGCTTAGACATGTTTAATAAAAGTCTGATAGATAGTTCAGCATTTAAAATCGTTTTTTTTTTTTATCTTAACCCACTTTTAGTTGAAAGCCACTAGAAGTGTTAAAACAAAATGTAAAAGTCTTTGTCAAGCAAAACAGCAGCAGCAAGTCTTGAAAAAGTCCAGAGACCGCTAGAAATAATGCCAACAGGCTAACAAGCACCCATTCAATATTCATTACTTTGCACAATTTTTCCACCAATTTCATGTAAGCCTAATACGTTTATCTTTATTTTTTGTTAAATTTGTTCAGCTTTTAGCTGTATGTCTATTTCTATCTTTGTGTAAATTGTTCTTGTAAATGTGTGTACATTCAGAGCAATGTCTTTGTATGTGAACACTTACTTCGCCACTTGATTCTGATTCTGATCGCGGACTTTAGATCGTGAGTGTATGGCTATCACCTGGAGGCACTTCATACCAGTGCAGTGTAAAAAATTAACTGGTGAAAGTATCAGTTGAAGAGAATCATTCCCTCCTTTTTGGCCAGCATGACACTAGACAAGGGAGGAAATGGCAAAAACATATGAGGCTTTCATTTGCAAAAACTGACACCATTATTAAACTGAATACTGACTGTCACCAGTTTGATTGATATTCTCCTTGGTACACTATAATAAAAACACAATAATGAAAATTTTAAAAAGTGAGCTATGTCAACAACACCTGTTTGACTGATAGTCCTTGGAGTGCGCTAAAAACAAAAACATGATTTAGGACAATAAATAGAAATGGAGATGTCTATTTTTGCAAATGAACCTGTCATATAATGCAAAACAAATCTATTACAGTTGTCCCTATTGTTAGTGCACTGACACTTTATTTGAGCTGCCATGATAAAAAATCTCTCTTAATAAAGGGCAGAGAGGTGGCCCATGGTGGAGTTGCATCAAACTGTTTCTGCAATTTCTGGACCACAAATCTACAAACCACTTGTGTGAGACTGATGAGTTGTTGTCTTTTCATGTGAAACTAAATGGG
>JAJHUR010089724.1:0-12235 GCA_027495735.1 Lutjanus campechanus
ACTAGTCTAACGGTCCTTGAGTTGAATCAGCTTGGCACAGTCTATGGACAGTTTGTATTCTGCTTTAAAGGGAAACCTTGAGCTGGTGGGCCTGGTGCTCAAACACACACGCACACACACGCGCACACACACACACACACACACACACGCACGCACACACTCACACACACACAAGCATGGTTATGCATACGAGCTGACATGTCCACAAACGCACTCATACATGCACACACTTGTCCACCAGGGAGTCTCATTCACACACTGGACTTGCATTCTGAGCACAGGTAACCTTGCTCCTTTTGCTTTCTCTCCCTTCCCTCACTTTTCACTTCAGTGTCATCGAGGGGATTCAATTCGTTTTGGTGTCTCCAGACCTGGACTTATCCATGTCCATCTGTCTTTGCGTCTCCATGTCTTTTGCCCTGTTTCTCGCTGCCTGACGTTGCCCGTCTCTCTGTCTGTTTGCCACCTATCTTCCTATACTTGAATTGTGGACTTCAGAGGTAAATCCAGTTCAGATTACACCCACAGAAATTACTCTCTCTCTCTCTTGTTTATTCCCTCATATTTGTCTGCACCTGAGCATGAAATCACATTGGCTATCTATTGATCTTTGGACATCAGTATGACACTAGAAGACACAGAGTGATTTACTTATGTGAAATGAATTTAGAGCAGCAGTCTGATGTGGTAAGAAAAGAAGAAGAGTTCAAAGTTTCAAGGGCTTGAAGGCACAAGAGAGGAACCTCCTTCATACACAGACAGTGTGTATATACACACAGCAAACTAACACATAAGACTCACTCATTGAGTCTTATGTGGCTTCAGGGTGTATACTATAAAGTGCTGTCAAGGCTACTTATCCTAGTTTTTTTCCCCATCTATCTATTGATCTCCCTACTTAACATTCAGACTTGAATAACAGACCTAGTAATTTTACTAGTAAATTGTATTTGAATATTTTAAATTGAAGATCTCACATCTGCTCCTGCTTAGCACCACTGTCTTTTAAAGAAACTATTGTTTCGGTGTATGTAGGCTTCACTATTACCAGAATATTATTCAGACTGATCAACATGATTTTAAGACTCGCTGTTTTCTCTGCACAGGTGCTGGGCAGTGATTTAGGGACATTTCAATTCCACATTGAGTGAAAACCCTAAGAAAAAGAGGTTCACATTAATATTCAGAGAGACGTTCTAGGAGTTTGCTGAGCGAAGGTCCTTCTATCAGCAGGCTAGATTTTAACAATAGATGTGATGTTTGAATGATTCTGCTTTTAAAAATTGAAACCAGGCATGACCAGTGAGGTCAGTTCCTCTCTGGAAAAATATCGTACTTTTACAGCAAGCCTTTCATCTCAGATCTCAGAGTGATCTCAGGTATTATACTGCAAGACACTTAGTCGAACACGGGCTCTCAGATTAAGAAAAAGAAAACATACATCTGTCATAAGTGGTGCACAGCACACATGAATGATTCTGAGAAGACAGAGAATAATGCAACTTGCACTGCAGTAACACTTTCAAGGACTCAATTGGTCCTGTGCTGCCACATACTATACAAACTAGCATTAGAGGGGCCTGAGTAACATTAACTTTTTTCAAGGTAATTTACAACACAAGGTTGCACAAGGACAAAAATGTGTAATTTCATGCTATATACATATATTGAAAGGGATAACAAAAATGCATAATGAAATAAAAATATGCGTAAAAAAATACATATTTACCCAAGAAAACTGAAACTTGTACACACTGCCAGGTGTACGCCAAGAGGGGATTATTCCATGAGTGAGTGAGTGAGTGAGTGAGTGAGTGAGTGCATGCGTGATCAATGGACCTGCATCTTGCCTAGAGCTAATCTTGAATACTGTTTGATTGATCAGTGTAATCTTTGTCCACATTCATGACTGTATGCTGAAGGTCCTCTGTGATTCAGAATTATTCAAAAACCCTGAAAAACCTGCAACAGGCATTGCATTTTCAGGTCATCTCATTCTTGTGAATATCTCAAGAACGCCATCACGGAGTATCTTCAAACTTTGTGCAAATGATCACTTGGACTCAAGTATGGACTTCTATTAAATTTTGCTGAAGTAAACAGTGACCTCACTAAACACATTTTTTTCCATAACTTGAGACTTCATACACCAATTGTGGCAAAATTATACACCTATATCTAACAGGATAAAATGATGAGGTGATGGGCTTTTATATCTTAAGTCAGTTGTACATAAACAGAAGCAACAAGATAGTTCTGATATGGTCATCTTCAATGTATAGTAAACCCAAAATCCGCCTCCCTTCATCCTGATGGCATCTCAAATGTGTCCTGTCAGCTCAGAACTGGTGCACCCATCAAGTGCAACACCTTGATCCAGGATGAGCATGTCTATATGTGGGCACAGCAGTCTCTGATATCCTGCTCCCATTTTGTCTGTTTATTTTCCTGACTGAACTTCACCCAGTAGAAGCCTTAAATCCAAGCTGGGTTAGCATCACTGCTCTTCTCTTCCCCTATTGAAGTAGTCCACAGTGGTGTGTTCAGCTAATCTGACTGGTGGTCGAAAGATTCCATGTGCATTATTAATCGTCTCAAGGTCCACTTCTCTTTAATCCATACCCCACACTTCCTTTTCCAGTGCTTACAGGTATATTTCTGTTCATAGGTGATACGTGTTTCAGCAATAAAGCTGAAATATAATAGATTAAAACAAATGTAGCAAAATTTGAAGGAGCTACCAGCCACGGCATCTGTGTGCAACACTATTGCCATGAAAAAACTAATGGAAAGAAATTTAGATAATGCAGCTGTCACAGTCTTTCTCTGGCATATTGTCCAGGTTGAGCTTTAGTTTGCCATATTTACAACCAGAAATAGAAACCAGGACCCCCTCTCCTTCCATTGCTTTCCTCAGTAAATGGGGTAAAACTGTATTTTTGATGTAAAGAATATATAATTTAATTAAAATGTTCGTTTACATTATTCAGCTTTATTCTAACGATGTGCTCCTACATGTAAATTTTTTTGTGTTGAGCTGATAATAGGCCTGGTCCTTAGGACATCAGTGATTTAATTATAAGTTAAACATCAACACATTGCCCTTCTCTTACCTAATTTGCATAGAACTCAAACTTCATGGCACCTCTCTTGCCAATCTTGTACCATATAGCATTTGTGCAGTAGGGTGCTAAAAATACCAAAGGGATCAGCAAAGGATATTTAAAAGCTGCACCAAATTACTATTTTGTATCAACAATGGGTCAACTACGTGTAGGATGAAAGGGGTTTCTTATAGTGACAAACCAACATGGGTTTTGCAGTTTCTCTTAGCTCTATGGAGAGTTTTAGTTTCTTTCAGCTCAGTGTGTTGGTTAACTCTCACCAGTGTTGTTTTCAGACACAGCAGGCAGCTCTTTTCAGTAAAAAAGAAAAAAGGTTTTCATAAACTGTCCACTATCTACCCACCCATTTCTATTCTATTATGACAACTGGTCCCACCAAATGGTGTATAAATGTCTTCAGTCATTTCACATGTAATCACAGCAACTTTTTTGGCTTTTTGCATGTAATTTTACACCGTTTAGTCTGTCCTCACTTATGAAGAGATAGTGTTATTTTACGCACGAATGTCATAAAGAAAAAATGTTGGGTGAGGTAGCATAAAGAGTGATAAAGTCCATACAGTATATAGGCTGGTGGAGTTTAGGTTGGATAGAGGGGTCAAACAAACACAGGACTTTCACCCAGGACACCACAGTTCTGTGTGTGTCCCGTAAAAAAACAAAAAGAAAAGTCTATGATTTTAACTTACGTCACATACTAGCTCAAGTGTTTTTAAATAACCAAATCACAATCTTTTCCTCAACCTAATCAAATACTTTTGTTGCCTAAACTTAATCAAACAGCAACAGGTTGACATTAATAACAAGATCACAAGGTCACCATAACAATGACACTCACCTGACAGCTGTTACCATGCTCAAAACTCATTAAGTAGAAAAAACATTACTAACTGGCAAAGGATGTGCATGACCCAGGACAGAAAAACTCTACAGCAGGTCATTAAAACTGTTGGTACTCATGTACCGAGCATCAGTATTATCAGCAAAAGAAGGTGTCCGCACAGAGCCCAAAGGATACTGAAGGACAACACCCACCTCAGTCACAGCCTGTTCACCCTGCTGCTGTCAGGCAGGATACAGAAGGATCAGCTGCCGACCAGCAGACTGAAGAGCAGCTTCCTCCCTCAGGCTGTGAGACTGCTTAATTCATCCTCAGCACTCCCCCTCATCAATGAGTTTGTTCTATATTTTATTTATCCGTACAATCAATTCCAATCAGTCAGTCGATCAAGGAGGGAACTACAACAAAATCTCATTTTACAACCTTGTTGTAAATGATAAACAAATCACAATTTATCCTTGTGTCTTTGTAAAAACATGCACAATAAAATTATTATTGTGATTTACAAAAATGACAAAGGGGGTGTAAATCATGTTGAGGGTGATTTTGTTGTTATTGGTTTTCTTTTCTCCTTTTAATTTTTTTCATCATGAAATATTAGTGATTTGGTATGAAGAGGACAAACACATTGGTCCAATTTGTGGAGAGTGGATTTATGTAATTGATTGATTATTGATGGATTAATATAGAATAGGGGTAGGGCTAGAGAAGCATCTTGCTTCTTCTTACTCTTTTTCAGACATGAAAATGTCTGTTTATAATGTATTATTATATTTTTTTTATACATGTTTAAATGTTTGAAATAAATAAATAAAGCAAAGCAAAATGTGTTGGACTAAGTAGCATTACATGACACAAAAAAAACCTTCAAATGCATGCAAAATATGCTTTAAAGCTTAAAAGCCATCCCATAAGATCATGTTGATTATGAAGCGGTGACTATGGATGAATTATTCAGTTACACACGAAAACCCTTTCTTCATGTTAGTCAACAAAACAACGTCCCAAGTACGATGCATGTTTTACCCGAAATCTGTTTAACAATTTGATACACAGGCAAACTTCCCTACCAGGCTTGTGCACATATAGACATCTCTACAGTAGAGCTTTAGCAAATATGGCCATTACTATTTTTCACTTTTAACTCAAACCTTGTTAATAAAACCATAACCAGCATACATAGCCATGAACATGAGTCTGAATACACACAAATACATTTCCAGACACACACAAACCACATAAGCACACACAGAAAGTTTAGAAGACATATCAAGGCAAAGGCATGCAAAAGCCTGCAGGGACAGAGTCACATAATGAGCCAAATCTGAAATGTGTGAATCTGACAACAAAATCCATCAGTGCATTCTCAAGGCCCATCTCACCCCTTCCTCCCTTCTCTCTGACTATCTCTCGACTCTGTTCCCTTATCTTCTGCTGCTCACAAAGTTTATCTAATCACAATACCAAAAATCAACTGAAACTTCTGAAAGTTGTGCCGCGGCAGATACCCCGAGACTGTTCGAGCCCTGAGTTTGGTGTGTGCACATATGTGAGTGTGTGTATGTGCATAAATATAGTCCCTCAGTCATGGCCTAATTGGAGTATCTGAGGCAGGGGACACAGTGATGTGAAGTGCTAATTTGATTTGTGTTTGTGGCTCTCTGAGAATGGCTTGATGGAACTGATGCAATTAGTGGTAACACAATTGTGTCTTTGTTTCTTTGTGTGTGTGTGTGTGTGTGTGTATTGCAGGCATGGGACGTGTGCTTTTTTGTGTGCATGTGGGCTTTGTTCCTCCACTATTTAACATGTTTTCAAAGTTGTCGGTTTTCTGCACGCTCAAGTTTGTCTTTGGTTATTTGAAGAAGACAGAGCAGGGAGGGAGTGGGAGTCTCACCACCCCGGCAAAGTTTGCCGTCAAGTGGCAAAGTAAACATGGTTGATATCCTGTCTTAATTGATTTGTTTGTGTTTGTTGATTGAGATGAGAGATGCAGCCATGGAGTGTAAATGTTCAAATTATGAAAAGCAGACTGCATAATTACATCTCTGAATATTTCCCTATGGGAAACTCCCTATGGGGCTGAAGTAAAGAGAGGTAGGAAAACAGAAAGCGAGCGGAGATGGATACAGACAGTGACAGAAAGGCATTCTAACAAACTACAGAGTAAATGGGAAAATAAATAAAGTTTGATTAGGGGGATTTCAATCATTACACGTCTCATGGCTCTGTCTCTTCCGCTGCCCTCAAGACTAGTGGATTAGATCTAAACACTGGATTAAATTAATCCGCAACCTGGGATTAGGATTATGAGTGCGGGTTTTGAGAGATTTATGGCATGTTGCATAATGGATTTACAAGATTTTTACGGGTTTAAACCAGTATATTGAGATCCCTGGGGGAACAGAAAAGTACAGTAGACTAAGGAAGGAGAGGCAATACAGAGTGAAGAGTGGATTATTTTTAATTCATTCTTCCAAGGTATGTACTTAGGCCACACTCACATGTCAGGCTGAAGAAAGTACTGAGAGAATTTCTGTGCAAAATCGGATTTGTATTTTCTTGGAAATGCAATTTCGTCTCGCCAATGATTAATGTATCATTTCACATTGAAATAAGAGAAAGCCACAGAGGGACGGACAGTGTTTTATTGGTTTCAACCTGTTTTTGCTTACAAGAAAACAAAGAAAGGAGAAAACAGGGAGGTAGAGAGACACAAGGAGAGAAACAGAGACACATATGAATAAGTGTTGAGGTTATGCATGGTCAGTCTAGTTCTATATACACAGACACAACCAGTGATGGACTCAGCCTGTCTGAGGGGCAGGGGCAAAAATAAAACAGAGAGGGCACCAGCTGTTTGTGGTGAGGCACCAGTGCGCTGGTGGCAAATTTCTAGACAGGCCAACCAATTTTTCTAGTATATAGGGTAGCCTATATGGTACATTATCACATTTTATCCACTGGAAGGACACCCCTGAGCAGTGAATCTCAAATAGGGGTCTGGGGACCCTTTTTATAAAAGGCTTCATTACGTGACTTTTAGCAAGCATTATTTATTTACACAAACTATTTCCTTTGCACAAACAATTTTATAGGCCTATCATAATGAAGTCCCAAGCTAGATGTATTACTATTCTTTTTTATGTCTTATTTTTATCTCATTTTATATTCTCTATTATTTATGATTTTTATTTTTTGTTGTATATTATTCAAAATAATCAGAATCCAAATTTTGTTTAATGTATGCACTAGAGTAAAACACAATACATGTCTAATAATCTTCCTAATACATTTGTGTCGTGATCTTTCACATATTTAAGTTGCAGTGTAGTTGTGTGTAAAAAAAATAGGCCATATCAAATCAAGAGACAAACACGAGGGGATCCACTGTGTACTGTATGTCCTATCTTGAAAGGGAACCTCTGGCCTATAGGGTACTTTACCACATTTTATCTAAAGGAAGAGCACCCTATAAGGTGATCATGTTGTGTTTATTGTTCAAGACAATTTCTCTTATGTTGCGCTCAGTCCAAACACCTACCCTCTTAATCAACTTCTATAATCTTAATCCACATTTAATCAATTAAGGGTCGGGCACGGTAGCACCTGCAGTAGCTGAGTCATTATCTTAAAACAAAGGGGCTTTTCGGCAACCCAAGACTAGGATAAGACCCCCACCCCCCCACCGTCTCACTCTCTTCAGTATTTACAACGTCACATGAAAGGATGGGGGGAAAAAAGGAGTTTTCAATGAGTGTTTTTGGCTCTTGCAAAAGCCAGTTGATGTATGCCATAACAGTGTGGTTGTCTCTCCTTACAGAACATCCATCAACCTCAAAGGTGATCCTGCAGGACCAGCCAGGCTGCTGTCATCTCCAGCAAGGTAATATCATATCTCTTGGGTCTACACCCCCCTCATGAACTTTATTACACAGGTTCCCATCAGGGAATCATGCACAGATAAGGACCCACTCTTTGCAGAGGTGGTATTTAATGTTGGGCTCTGGGTTGTCCAGCTGTCCAATCGACATTTGCGATTTCATCATTTGTGCAGCAATCCTGGTGCAACTACTGTGTGAGTCACTTTCACATTGAGTGCAGACTATACATGAGTCAGACCTGGTAACTACACAAAGGGCTTTTGTCTGGCTTCTTACCCTGTTGTGACAAAATACAGCCTGGGCTAAAGGTTAGCCAAAGGATAACCTGTTGCCCATGCAGACCAGTCCCAGACAGTGAAGTAACTTGCTGTGTCTGGGAACCATGAAATTCAATGTACTTAAGGTTCTTTCATGATTATGGTGGGAAATTAGTTGCACTGTTAATTTTGGCACCGGATTTTGATGCAGTTTAAGACAAAAATGTACTTAGTTTTAATCACATACTACATTCATTTGATTTTTATTTGTTCGTAGTTGCATTTTGTCTGTGAAATTTTAGTCAAATTTTATGTCAGACATTTTGGATTTTATATCTTTTCAGGTAGAATTAAACCGTTCTGTGTCATTCCTGCTCACCTAGCTTTAGCGTTAGCATTGCTGCCTTAGTTAATAATAGTTAACAGTAGTGAGAGTAATAATGATAGTGATCAATAATTTGTTAATAGTGTAATTTCAGAAAAGAAGTTAAAACATCATATCTCTTTTGCAAACATCTAGAAGATGTTTGACTGTCAATATTGATCCTGCAACTTACTCACCCCTATTTATAGCAACATGAAAGATAGCTAACTGAAAGTACTGTTAATATTACATCAACATTCACAGCACAAGTTAATTACTTACCTTTTTATAAATGTTGTTGTGCTGCCTGTATGTTTTCATAATTTGTCCCAGCTGTTTGTTTCAGCTTCTTGTCTGATTCTCAGTAATTTAAGATAAATTTAGTCAACGCTAAATCTTTCTTCCAAGAACCGACAGTCAGTCAACACTGATAACACAGAGACATAATGTTACTGAGTGCTAGATGGTTTTTATTAATGGTAGCACAACAGGTCAAGCGACTAAATTAACAAGAATAATAAATATTTTGTGCAACAGAGGATACCGTGGGTCACTGAATAAGATTTTGCATTAAAAGGTAATTAGTTATTTTGTCCATTCATCCATCTTTTAAGTTGTTGTTTAATTTTTTATTCACTGATGAAAGATGTAACACATTTCAACATAGGTCTCATTGAGAAAGTTGAACACTGATTACTTGCCCACCTGGACCTTTTCCCACAGTGCAATAATGTAGCAAATCATGAAGCTCCAGCTCCATGATGGCCCACATATTTCCATTTTCATGTACAAACAATAACTGGATGATAGATAATTGGATAATAGAAAAAACGTGTTAGAATGAGTTAAAGTTTGTTAGTTCAGCACACCGTTTCTGTAGCAGCATATGGTCACATTATCACCACTTTACTAAAAAATGCTGAGTTGTAACTCACACTGGATAAGAGCCTGTGCCAAATACTATAAATGTACAGAACATGGAAATGTAACCAGCTGCTAGTTGTGATGGGCCACCGTGCATGACTTTTTATGGTGCTTGAAACAGATCTGCACGTGCATAACACATACAACTTGGTCACGATCACAAAATCACATCAGCATGTGTTTCTGTGTCAAATTGAACCTCAGATCGTGACAGGGGCTACAGGATCAAACCAGAAGCCTCAATTCAGCCTGAAAAAGCACATGTTCATATTTTTAAGCAGCATCTGACAGACCTTGCAATGTGCAAAAATCCTCAACAGTATCCCCTATGACCACATCCACCTCTCCTGTTCTCAGATACTGAAGATTAACCGTCTCCTTCAGTGGCTCCTCAGCAAGTACTGTCTGATTAGTTTTAATTTAGCTCCACTGTCGCATTTTTGACAGATGTCACTTTGCTTGGCTTGCTTCAGGCCGTGGTCATACGTCCCAGGGGAAAT
The DNA here is from genome assembly GCA_027495735.1 of Lutjanus campechanus. Lineage (NCBI taxonomy): Eukaryota > Metazoa > Chordata > Actinopteri > Lutjaniformes > Lutjanidae > Lutjanus > Lutjanus campechanus. The sequence goes on from JAJHUR010089724.1 coordinate 9,896, forward strand.
TATTCTGCTGTGAATTTCATGGACCAGAGTCAGTTTGCTACGCTAACTTCAGTCAGCCTACTCTAGTTGAATGTTGCCAAGTGCTCGAGTAACGCCTTCATATTGCTCATTTAACGAAAGAAATATTTGGTGCATTTCATTTTTTCTCTTATATGTGAACAGAACTTTGGCAGAAAGAAATGAACCACACTTCTGCCGCACTGTTTCTTATACACAGACACCCACTCACTCTATCTCTCACTCCCCATCATGCCTTATTCCCCTGTGTAAAGCATGGTTTATTCCACCAGACCTTGGTCGCACTTTATATTACAGTACACCAATAAGATGCAACAAACTGTGTTTTATATCAAATCTGACAAAAACCTGAAATAATATGCTCTTTATTTGACAGTACTCAAACACAATTAGACATCATACACCTGATGTAACAAGCCATACTTTAAGACGATGTTCTTTTTGAGACAGTAGTTATTCTACAGTCATATTAGTTATAACTAGACACCCAACGGTAAACTAAAGTGTTTCCCACTGTTAGACCCTAATTAGACTTTATTAGAGGGTAATTTGGGACACATTACAATAGAATTGCACTGTGAAACTAAAGTGAAATCACATATCTGCTATTTCCCTATTTAAAAGCAATATGTGAACCAGATCTACCAACTAAAGGCCAAAATGATCGAGGTAGTGGAATATTTTGTCTGATGGTAATTGCATAGACGTATTGTAATACTGCAGGCAGATAATATGATTTGATTAAAGACATGGGCATTGGTATTTTTTTAAGATTTATTTTTTGGCATTTTTGCCTTTATGTGACAGTGACGGCCGAAGATATGACTGGAAAGGGGGTAGAGAGAGAGGGGATGACATGCAGCAAAGACCCGGCGGCCACAATACAATACACTTCTGTTGTAATGTTTCCCTAATTACCCTCTAATAAATACTAATCAGGCGCTAACAGAGGGAAATAATACACTTTAGTTTACAGTACAGTTCTGTTGTCATGTGCCCCTAATTACCCTCTAAAATATCTAATAAGGCTCCAAGGGTGGGAAATAATACAGTTTGGTTTACAGTATAGTTCTGTTCTAACATGTTCCTAATTACCCTCTAATGAAGTCTAACAGGGGTCTAATTTCTAGTTTTTGTCTAATTTGTGCTTGTTACCTCTCGTTAGTGTGCTGTAAAATAAAGTGCAACCAAGACCTTTTTGGAAGGGAGAACAACAGTCCTGTCAAGGTATGTGCAGGCTGACTGTGAAGCAAATTTTAGGGGTATAGTTGCATACAAAGTCAATGAAGAAAGAAATTAATGCAAGCAGATGCAGGGAGTTTGGGGCATAAAACCACATGGTGCAAAAATGTTAATTCACACAAATAAAGCTATGTAACAATTCATTTTCATTCAGTCCGAGCACATCTTAAAGACTTGCCTCAAACCAATGTGCAAAAACTATGTTGAAAATAATTCCTCTCAGATATCTGACCCACACCAACAGGGTTGAAGGTAGATACAGTACCACATAATGATATGTCTTTCAGAGCGGAGATTTTTTTTTTTTTTTCACTTTCAGATTTTTTCATCACTGGAGGCACGCATTTATTTTAATAAATCATTTCAATCTGACAAATTTTCATTTACCGGGTGCAGAGTGAATATACCCACCTGAAGAGAAGTCGCTCATCTCATTTTTCAACCTCGCAACACATCAACTGATCAGCCACACACACACACACACACACACACACACACACGCACACACATACAAAAAAAATCCCACAGTATGACAGATGAATGGTGTTCTCACAAACTGAATGAGACGGGTCAAATCGGCCTGAGTTTAAGTTCCTGACTTACTGCTCCTCCAGTAATCATACCAAAATCCTAGAGCATTCAAAAGATGATAGCTGTTGACAGAGCTAAGATCACAGTATTCTACCTTAAAGTCAGAGTGAAGTAACAATAAATGTGTGTTCTGAGTTTGGCACACCACAGAAACCTGTGTTATTAATCACCCAGCCAAATTTGAATGATTAAAAAAGCCTGTAAAATTAGGTCTCAAAATAATGAAAAAATGATCAGTTTTCTCTGCTATGAGACACTGGGGGCGTGATCGCTGAAGGCGCTGAAACCCCGCCCACGCACAGCGGGGTTCCCGCCTCCATGTCTTGTACAAGGAGGAGACAGTGGTCGCTAACGCTGGCAGCCTCGTTGTACTGACCAAGCCCTGCTCGTTTGAGCCACCAGAGCCAGACACTGACCTACATGATGATCAGCCTCGTTCCTCACAGTCTGCATCAGAATGGCAATTTATTTATTCCATTTATAAGCACA
>JAJHUR010089725.1:0-11771 GCA_027495735.1 Lutjanus campechanus
CCCCCCCCCCCCCCCCGGTCTTGTTTTTCGTGCAGCTTCATGTTGCTTTAATAGAGTTCTTTGGAGAGCTGCTGCTGTATTTTCTATCTGCTCTGAATCAGAGTCCTGCACTGGTCCAGTTTTGTTTATGAGATGAATCCACGTGAACGACCCCCTCATATGTCATATTCACAACATTGTGAACTGGAAGTTTTCTGCAAGCTCTGAGTTCACGACTTCTATGTCATAATCACGAGTTCCATTTGAACGCAGCATATGTCAAAAGCTAATACTTTTTTAAAAAATGTTTACAATCAGCAAAGCAACTGACAACTTTACTCTCACAGTCTTTGAGCATCCTAATATAATAATAATAATAATAATAATAATAAATTTTATTTATAACGCAGTTTTCATTTAAAAAATCTCAAAGTGCTCACAGAGCAAGGAATACAATTACAAAGCACAAACACACACACAGAAAAAGCATACAAACAGTAAAGAAATAATAAAAGTGGCTCAGTGGTCAACGTCAGATGCAGTAAAAATAATAAAAGTGGCTCAGAAGTCAACATCAAATGCGCATTTAAAAAGGAAAGTTTTCAGTGCCGTTTTAAAAACATCCACCGACTGTGGCACCCTCAGGTGATCAGGAAGGGAGTTCCACAGGCGGGGAGCAGCTGAGCAGAATGCGCGGTCTCCCATTGTCCGTAACTTAGTTCTGGGGATTTGGAGCAAATGGGTGTTTTGTGATCGGAGGTGGCAGGTTGTGGATTGTTGGTGTAGTAGTTCCTGAAGGTAAGCTGGGGCATTGCCGTAGAGGCACTGATGGGTGAGGAGAGCAAGTTTGTACTGAATTCTGGAGGTGATAGGAAGCCAGTGAAGGGACTTAAGTACAGGAGTGATGTGCTCGTGTTTGCGCACCCTCATCAGGACCCTGGCAGCACTGTTTTGTATATATTGTAGTTTTTGTAGGTTTTTATTGGGGATCCCGATGAGGAGCGCATTGCAATAATCCAATAATCCAATAATATCCTCCCAAACATCTGACTTGGCATTCGACTATTTATTATTCACAATATGGTTTTCTCCACTAGATCTTTCTGCCTTTAAGTTATCAGATAGTGATGTCCCATTTTGTGGCAGGGTGTGCGGTCATAGACTTTCACAATAAAAATAAAATAAAAATAAAAATGTTAGAAATAGTGTGCAAAGATTTTCATCTCTCATTTCTCCAGGGGAATAAAAGCATATTGTTGTACTGTATATGTTAAAGTATTGTTCTTACTTGCTGCCCACCCGCAATTAGTTCATTTGAATTTATATAAATAGTTGTTTTTTTGCCCATGGGTACCCAACTCGGTGCAGGACTCTACTCTGAATGATGGTACTGTGATGTTGTCTGACGTGATTTTTTTGCTCTACATCTCCACATTATTTCTGCTCTTCTGTTAGCCATTTAGAGATCTCCTCTTCTAATTCTTGGAGCCCTTTGTTTTTTTCTGTATATTTCCCTCCTTTTAATCTTTCATTTCCTCTACCTTTCTCCTTCTCTGCTGTAGACCAGTCTGGCTCAGTGGGTTCAGGTCAACCTTTAGTCAATGCCATCAGGACCGACTCGGCTCTGATTGGAGGTACTGAACTGTTTCACCATCTTTCAACCTGTCTCACCTTGTTTTATTATGTTTGTATTGGACTTTTCTTAACTGTCAGAGTCTGAGATTACACTCAATATTTTATTGATGAGTGATATTCTGTTGAAAGCCAGCAAAGGTGTTCCACTGAAAGTAAAGTTTCTGGTAATTTTTTCCTCTTCTGCCCAGCTAGATTGATTCAAAATGAAGACTGGAAGTGAGAGTCAAAAGTCATTTAACAGTGTCCATTAAATCTCTGTGACTCTGTAACTCGGTGCACAAAGGACAGCTGAACTAATTAAACCTTCACTGAAATGACTTGCTGATGGAGAAACTTTCACACTCTGTTCAAATGCAAACTAAAGTAATATAGTGCGAAATTGATTTCAGCTGTATTTTGGAATTCCAATTAGATGAAACTTTCTCTGGATATAATGAAATGTGCTGAACAGAAGAGTCCAGCTGAGTCCAAATGTGTGAAAAAATGCTCACTGCGTGTTGAAGTTAGATTAGAAGAACAACCCGACTGCAGGGCAAAAGAACTCACATACCCAGGGAGGCGGAGATGGACAGAAATCATGTTTCGACTTCACAGGAGTTTCACAAAGCACTGTGACAAAAGTCCGCCATGATAGATTTACTCCACAGAACGACATTCAGCAAGCATCAAGGCTGTATAGGGTTCAGAAAGATGAAAACACATCAAAATGTCACAGCTGGGTTACAATATGACTCTGCTCAGCTGGTTGTCAGACAGGTTTGTAAAGCCACATCACTGTTTTGTATATTTTAGTATTTTAGTATATTTAATATTTTGTAGAATTATGTTTCCCCAAACTTGGGGTTCAGTTCACAAAATAAAAACCCATCTTTGGAGATGTAAAATCAATATAAGCCAATAATCCATATTGTTAAATGCATGTTATTGTCATTGACTGTATATTAAGCTGGACGATATGACAGTTCCCCAAAAGGGAAGCCAAAACATCTCAATCGCCCCCTGGTGGCATTATGACATTATGAGTGACAGCTGAGCTCTGCTCTGCATTGAGTTGGCCGGCTTGATACAATAGCTCCATTCCTGATCACTACTGTGCAGACTTTGGCTTCAAACGATGTGACCAGAGCAAGATGGCAGAGCCCATATCCCGGATATTTTGGCTTCATTTTTGTTCAGTGGGAGAAAGTGGAGACATGTTGCCCATCTTTATACAGTCAGTGGTTATTGTTGTGTGTTAAAAAATTAAAGCATATATGTTATCACTTACTGATCTCATTATGCCTCGTTGTCATACTGAACTGAAGTTTACAAAGCAATGATTTTTTCAGAAGTCAGTGAGGTTAAAACACATTTTACACACATGATAGTGCTCTGTTTGAAATAACAAATGCTTTTTACTTAAGATAATAAATTAATTAACTCATGATCTTAAACATAAAAAATATTTGCAAGTCCAGGCAGTTTGGCTTCTGCACACGCTACCAGTGCATTTAGTAGAATGACTGGTATATAACATGCTTAGCTTAGCTTAGCATACAGACTCCAGGCTGGGGGAAATGGCACTCTTTGTGGATTTTGGCTAGCTGTTTCCCACTGCTTCTAGTATTTGTGCTAATCTAGGCTAATCATGTCACGGAGATGAAATTAATATCAATTTTATCTAACTCCAGGTAAGAAACCAATTCAATATATTTTCAAAATGTCTGAATTTGTCAGAGTAAATGTCCTCTACCTTGCAGGTGTCATAGCAGTGGTGATCTTTGTGATTGTGACTGGCCTGGCCATAACTGCCAGATTCCTCTACCGAAGAAAAGAGACGTATCGAAACCAGGAGGTGAAGGGAGTGAAACAGGAGGACAGCCAAGATTTTTCTTTCAACAACCAGGCTGACTCGCAGAACGTCTCTGGTGAAAACCCAAAGGAGTATTTCATTTAAGCGGAGGCCAGATGACCTGATGAACTGGTGGGTTTTGGAGCATGGAGTGCAGACGGGGGGTGTCCTGTCACACCTCAGGACTTTACACTGCATTCAAAGCCACTCAGAGACTTCACTGGAGGCTGTGGCTCCACAGAATATTGAAAGCAAAAAAGGAACAATGCACACAGTTTTGTCTTTTACTGTATATAATGTATATAATGATGCAGTCAACAATGCTGGACTTATATGATGTTGATATCCTTGTTTCAAAAACTGTAAATATTCAAAAATGTAAATGTGGAAGTAATGTCTGCAGCAGTCTCTAACTAACGTCACTCATATTGAAAGGTTTCAAATAATCTTAAAGGAAGCAGATTTTTGCCTTTATGGGTTTATTTAGAGCATTCAAATACAACTTTATTTCAGTGAATCAGTATGCCTGTAATTTTGACTGGACTTCCTTGGCTGATGCACTTTTCTATGAGGATAATGAATGGATGTTTGCTGAAAGATTTGATCTGTAATTAGACCCTCAGGAAGATTACTTCTGTACAAGTTTGTGTTTGGTGGTTTGTTCATGTGTAATGCCTTTTAGTTGTGTGCGGTGGAGAGGAAGAGTATGAACTCTTTGGACGCTGTGGAACCGCAAAGACTTTCAAAGGAAACCTGTGTGAGCTTGTACACTTGTCAGAGTCCTTGCAGCCTGTATAGATCCACCAAATATAAGACATTGTGTGATGTTTTTTTAACTGCAGTCGGCACATGAATTAAACGTTTTCATGAGTGATTTTCTTTCAGCAACATTCTGCTGCCTCAGAATTTTGGTGTTAACAAGACATCTTCAACATATCAGAGGTGGGACCAAGTCATTGTTTTGCAAGCCAGAAGCAGAGGTGTAGACTCAAGTCACATGATCTGGATAAATTTAAGGACTTAAAAATCTATTTGACAAAATAAAAAAAAAACTTGCAACTCAGTTTGGACTTGACTTCACTTGGGCTTGGGACTTGAAAATGCCTGTTACCTTCCCCTCAGTATGTTATTTAAAATGTGCCACGAATCAGTTGACCCTGTTCATTCTCAGCAATTAAGTTGCAGGAGAGAACCATGAAGAACTAATGTTATGTTACTGAGCTCCACTTGAAAAAAACATTTACCAAAGATAATTTTGTTTGCCAACAAAAAACTAAGTGGTGTCAACAAAAACAAACTGCAGTGTGCAAAACGTACAGGCCAGATATTACAGATGGAGATGCAACAACTTCCAACTTCAATCGACATTTGAAGCTCCACAAAGAATGGTAAGTTGAGGCTCTGTTGTTAAATATTATCGTTATGACTTGTTTAGGGCTTGAAACTTGAAGATTTAGTACTTGGGACTTGACTCTGGACTTGAGTGCAAAGACTTGAGACTTAGTTGTGACAAAATGATAACTTCCTATATCAGATCAAAAGTTGGTCTCAAGTCTTTGCACTCAAGTCCCACATCAAGCTTGAGAAGACCTAAATCCAAAACTCTTGAGTTTCAAGTTTGAAACAGTACAAACATTTGTGTTGTAGCAATGTTACTGCAACCTTACAGTTACAACATTAACATTAGTTACATTTGCTGCTACGTTGTTGAAACATTGCAATGTAAAAGGTATTTAGCTCCAAAGTTACTAAAACAACACAACATCTCCAAAAGATGGGGAAACATTGAGACAACATACTGGCTACGTGCGGTAACAACGCTCTGAATTTTCACTCGGGAGGTTGCCATAACGTCACATCACAAAAGTTACATTGCAACTACATTCTTGCAACGACTTTATGTTCCAAGGGAACAAATCACATGTAAGAGTGACTTTCCAGACTCAGGCTTGCTTGCTTTACAAAGTTACTTAGATATTAAGGTAATGGTAGCTAATCATTGGCTTGCTAACTGTGTTAATATTAACCTTGACTTACTTTGTGCAAGTTCAAATGTAAACCAAGTTGGAAGTTGTTGCATCTCCATGGTAATTTTCCACACTGCAATTTGTTTTTGTTAGCCACCCCCATAGTTTTTGTACGCAAATGACATTGTCTTTGGTATCATATCTTCCAACTGGAGCTCAGTAACGTAATGTTAGTTCTTCGTGGTTCTCTCCTGCAGCTTGACTGGATGCTGTCAGATTGGTTCAAAACAAAGTGGATATGAGGAAGTAAGTGTTGAGTTAGCTTTTTTGTGTTGACTTTCTTGGAATGAACAGCTTTAAAGTTGAAAATGACGGGAAATGAACTGATTCATGGATTCACACTTTTTATATAACATATTATTCAATCTTGGTGCTAGGGACAAAGTATCAAGTCAAAAGGCTTGATTCCAAGTGAAGTCAAAATGAAAGTCTGTTTGATTTTGTGACTCAAGTTCACACCTCTGCATCACTCCAATCACGCACATCGCCATCAGCACATAGCACATTTGAGCTGTTTTAGAAATTATGCAATGCAGTTTGGCAGCTACTGGTCAAGAGATTTGGAGACCTTTCATACAGGAGGGATTAATTATTTTGCCCTATATTTATATTTAGTTTCGCTCTTTTCTTTTTCTTGCTCAAATTCATTTATCTCTCGTCGGTTGTTTCCATCTTAACATGAAAGCACAACGAAAGCAAGGAACAAAAATGCATCCTAGTGTGACTGTGAACATTCTGGTTTCCTATACTTTGCAAGCTGTTCATAAAAGACTTGTACAGGTTGTTCGGTCTATTATAAAAGTTTTCTCCTCCCTGCTGTATGCCGCCTGCTGGGAGTTTCCTCTCCCAACTCTCTAAATGTCTCTGAACAGTAAAGCTTTTAACACCGACAGCAGCACAGACTCTGTAACACTGTGGCTGTCTGTCACCTCGTTCACTGCACGCAGAGACAGTTAATGTGTTTTTGAAATGCTAATCTGCTTCGGTCTGACAGGTGGATTGTGACTCAATGGAAAGCAGAGAGATGATCAGAATGAGACAGGAAGATAATCCGAGAGAAAGTGTCAAGCAGACATGGATGTAATGAAAACAGCCTGATATTAACACTTGAAAATGAAGCAAATCCCCCCCATGTGTCAATTCAGCTCATGTGTAAAGAGCTCTACTGATAGAGGGAGGATCAGGAGCAGAAAGAGGATCGACAGCAGCTGTTTATCAAACACACACCACCGTCTCTCTCCAAGACCCCAATGCACAGATGGGATTTTAATGACAAAAGTTGCTAAAACTTCAAAGTGCATTATTCATCTCTTTGTTTGTTTCTTTTCCCCCCACATCACAACAGCTGAGGCCACACATGGCTGTCTTTGCCACACCCTTGATTCCACAGAGTTCATTTTTTGGTGAAGAAGATGGACTGCATGTCCTCCATCCTCAGCAGAACTGACTGCGGTGCTGCTTTTGATTGTTGAGAGTAACTCAACAGGTTACCCTGAGCACAGCTGGAGGACACTGCATAACAATACAGCAAAGTAAAATGTTTATCATTTGAATTTTTCAGACAGTGTCAACTGAGAACGCAATGTGATTTTAGCAGCAAGTCACTGACATAAACAGTGATGTCTGACCTTCAGGTGACACTAGCCCTGTTTTCAACCAAATGTTTCGCTGAATGTCCATATTTTTCTCCAAGTTTCGAGTAAATCTGCAAAAGAAAATGCAAATGAATACTTGTTTCCATCCACTGTTGTTATGTGATTTGTAGGAGCTGAATCATCAAGATATGCTGTAGGTGGCACAACAAGATGAAGTGATTAAAAGAGCACCACAAGTGGTGAAAAACAATGTAGAAAGCAGGATGGAAATATGACATTTCTCTTTGTTTCATGTATTAATGCAAGGAAGATACATCAGGTCTTTTTGGAGCAACTGTGGATGTATTATGGAGCCAATGGAGCAATGAAGAGACAGCTGAAGCAGAAACAGCTCATGTCAGTTAAATGTTCGCTAAATCAGGGCTTATCTGGAAAAATTGTTTCCATCTCCAACTCACTGCATGAAATTCTTTTTCAAAGGCACAAATTACCTCATGCAAGCATAAAAACTTTGAGGACGTTTTTTCATTGAAACTGCTTTTTTTGTCTAATCATTTTCAGGCAACAGAGCTATAATACCACAGCAGATTTAGATTTGAACCTCTTTATTTGCTCATGTATTGTGAACAATTTAGTTAATCTCACATTTAGAAGATAATGGTCTGGCCACACCAAAAAATAAAACAACAAAATTCATCCATGTGTCTTCAAGAAATATTTGATTCTAGAGTGTTGGTAATGTAGCAACAACTAACATGGCTAATTGGTAAACTTCTGCAACTGGCAAGCAAACATCTTACAACGTTAGCTAGCAAGGACTTGTCACTCACAATAGCTCTAAGAGCTTCTGTCTATTTTCTCTGTACTGGACCTTTTACTCCTGCCTGAAGTTTTGTACATCATTTTATTAAACAATAGTTTTTAATAAAGGGGGAAACATTCTAACAGTATTGAACAAGCTAACTGAATGCTAGTGTCACTCAGCAAGCTTATTAGCTTGGCAGCTAGCAGGTAAATAAGGTCTCACAACTCTGCAATGTATTCATCTTCTTTGGAGAAGTTTAGAGTCGACAGAGTGGGTTAAATAAACTAGAGGGTGTAAGCTATGACAGTTTCCTCCATTTTGGACTTGCTGGCTCTCAGTTCCCTGAAACCTCAAATCTACGCTACTAATTGGTCAATGGCACAAACTTGTGTGTCAAAGTTAATCAAAGTTGAACTCAAATTTTAGAGCCTGATATAGCATATTCCACTGTGACATAGAGCTCCATTATTGTCCAGAAACTATTCAGGAAACAGTGGAAAGAGCCACACTGTTGCTTTAGCATGTTTGTTCATTAGCATGAATACACACACTGTAGTTAATTTTGAGTCAGCCTTGCGCACAATATCCTGCCACTATAAATACTCTCAAGACCAAAAAATGTGTATTAATCCACTGCTGAAAGTAGTCCCCAACAAATTAACTACTGGATTTACTTCTGTTTGAGTAACTAAAAACTACAGATCCCAGCTATTTTAGGAAAATTAAACTATATCTTTGTGCTTTTGTATCTAATGTTTACATCTTCAGTAAGAACCAATGGGCCACAGACAGGTTAGGGAAGTCAGATACTATGGAGATACTGATTAACACATTGTTGAATTTGGTCTTTTCATGGGATTTGTCAACAGTAAGAGAAAATATAGAACAATAAGTGTCTTATCCTTTCAGTACCTGCTGACAAACCGTGTTGTTCCTCTCTGACAGTGCACTGGTTTAACGCTGAAGTTTGTTCAGTTTTACTGTGTTTGTGAATAGCAGTGGCATTGTGAATGTGAGTGACACACCAGGAATATCCAGATTTTAAACATATTCTGGTTGTTTTGTTGTCAACAAAACCCTGTTTTATGAAAATTAAACACATTTTTCATTGGAGGTTTTTCAGCTTTACAGATGATTCATCAAATGAATAAATGAACAGGAGACACTCTAATTGTGCTTTTGAACCAATTTGTTCTTGTATTTACATGTCTGAAGGACTCTACAGAAAGCTGACATGTGTCTATACAACAAAATGAAAGAAAATTAACATTTGTTGAAGTAGGATTCTTTGCAAAAAACTGGAACCATCTAAACCACTGAGCTCTTTTATTTCTTTGTTAAATTAAGCTGACACACAGTAAAGACTTCCCCCACAACAACCAGGACAATTTACATATATTTGCATCTTTCATTTGCTCCTTCGAACCGTAGTGTGGGAGGATACACATCCGTCAGCGTTGACATTTCTGATGGCTGTTAACATTCAAACCAAAGATGAGGGAAATATGTAAAGCTGCAGAGCATCCAGGAGCAGAGGATATCAAAGTGATTCTGTGTGAAGAGCCACTTAGCCTCTCTGCCTGTTTAAACACTCAGATGATTCGCCTGCCTCAGATCACTGATCCCTGTGCGATTCTTTTAAATCTCCTCTGATTGGTTGTGATCAGAGACGAGCTGATAACTGACATCTTCAGCATCATCAGTGATATCAAAGAAAACTCCAACATCATAAGGATCAACTAATCTACTGCCAGCTGGAATTTAAATGTGATAAAAGATTCTGTCTTATCTGTAGGCAGTTCAGTACACAGTTAACATGTTTGATTAGGATAAATACCACTGGGACACAACCAGCTCCATTTCCTCCACAAGAAAACTTATCTAATATCATTCCAGGGTAACCTCTGAAAAAACCTTTGATGTGCTGAATCAACACATTTCATCTCAATGACATTCATGCAGATCATAGGATTATATGTGGCTCACTTCTTTGTATTCAGTATGTATGGTTCCTTTCAAGCTGCATCTGTTGAAATGACACCATATATTGACAGTCTGTGCTGTTGGCCTTGTTTTATATACGGCAATGCTTTACTTTACCATATGTGCCCGTTTAAACCTCCTTTTGAACTAGATTTAAGTGCTAAAATGGTCATCCAGTGCCACTTTCCTCTGACATCTTTTCTGTGCCAGCAGTGTTTGTTGATAATGAAAACTATCAATCGAATCTGTCCAGCCTCAGGACATCTGGCTTAATGTATATGCATGCATATTTAATATGCATATGTAAATTTGTACAATACAAATACTGTGCTCTATTACTGTGTAATATGTGTAAAGATATGGAGCCCCAATGTTTTTGATGTTTGATAAGACAAAAAAAGACACTACAAAACAAATCAATTGTGGAAAATGCAATAATTGAATCAGTTGGTAAAACTCAACCCATTATTTCACTCTTCATTTTATTATTTAACAGTTATCTGCTGTGTAGCTAAAGAAACAGGGCTAAAAACAAGTTATGACCTAAAATATAATCTGTAAAAGGTGTGTTAAGTGTATCATATAGGTCTCAACAATGGAAGTTTTTATTCCTTCCTTTTAGAAAGGATAAAGGAGGCCCTAAGTTTTCCCTACAAACCAAACACACAAAGCCCTCTCTAGAGCCACTGTTTGGTTTGTCTGTTCTGGGCTACTGTAGAAACATGGTGGTGCAACACGGGGGGCCTCCATGGAAGAACCCCTGGACCCTCTGCAGATATAAACGGCTTAAGTATTCTTATTTTCAGGTGATTATGCACCAATGAAAACATACTTATTAACATTCAATTTCTGTCATATTCTGCAAATAGATTCCCCTAAATCCTATACACTGGGCCTTTAAACATGCTCACAATAACAATGCCATCTAATGTTAATGTTTACCCTATTTTCTGGTCTTGGTTTGGATCACACTGAACTGTGGTTTGGTTTGTTTCTAATGTGAGACCATTTTTTTGGATTTGTTCAGACTTTTGGACTAACTACAGGAAGTTCTGCCAGGCTGTCATCTAAGTGGAAAAAGGAAAAACAACGCAACAAAACAAAGTGAGCCATGGTAGCACATGAAAGAAAGGGATAAGATGTTCAGACGACTTTATAAAAAGTCAGTTGGAAAAAATCTCACAAAAAATTCTGTCACTTGTCAATTTTCAAAAGGGATGAGAGAGAGAGAGGAATTGAATTGAACTGACAACACACTGACATCAAATGCATGTCCATCTACAAATCAATCAATTGCAAGTATAGGGAGACACAGCTCACGTAGGTGATAATGATAGGACGCAGGTATGCAATATAAAACCAAAACTAACCGAATAAAATGTGCACAATGCAACAAAAATGTGAACCTTGGTTCAGAGTATTGAGTGTGAAAAGGGCCTAAGATGTGCAGATGAAACATGAAAAAGTTTCTTGATGAGTAAGTAACCTTCTTCTCTTTTCAGTAAGGCCTTGTTTATAATTACTATTTATCACTGTATCACCAGGTATATACAAGAAATTGTATTTGGGTGTAGAATGAAAGCACAACACTGCCAATTTGTCTTACAGGGGTGATCGATGTATTGAGCCTGTGCAGAACTATATCTTCCCAGTGCTGCCAGCAGATACAGAGCTACCACAGCATCAATTCCATGCAGATGAATAATTTAAATTTTACTGGAGTCTCTTTGCCTTTGTTTTTCTTTGTTTTACAAACGGACTGACTAATTGGCACAGGCGACAGCTCCGCTCGATCTACAGGTCACACTGACAGACAACGATGAAGCCTGATGCTCACCATAATGAACCGGAAAGCATATATCCATCATCATCAGTCCTTTCTTTCTGTCATTACACAAGATTGATTTTTCACCCTC
>JAJHUR010089726.1:0-11566 GCA_027495735.1 Lutjanus campechanus
ACAGTCATAATGTGTAATACAGAGACAGAGCCAGGCTGGTTGTCTCCCTCTACTTCCAGTCTTTATGCTTAGCTAAGTTCGCTGTAGCTTTGTATTTACCAGACAGATATGAGACACGATAGTGAAAAAGCTTATTTCCCAAAATGTCAATCTGTTCCTTTTAAAATGTAGTTTTATTGCTGGTGGAGGCTGGTAATCTGTCAGGGATTATGTGTAACTTTGATTAAAAATGGATAAATAAATGTATAAAGTATGAGGCTAAATTTTATTGAAGTGAACTGAAACCAACTCCAACACTATTACTGTGAGCACAAATGGTAAGAGTTTGCTGTCAAATATTAAAGTCATATTTACCCAATGTGTCGATATAGAATTCATCCTACCTAGCCTGTTGGGTGACGTATGGCACAGACGCTGGCAGGTTTGGGGTTTCATTCTCAAATCGCGCTGCAAATGTACAATCTAAGAACTTTTGAATGGCAGATGTTGTGTTACGCAGGATGTAAGTAAACCAAACAAGACAAGTTGAACCCTCGTAGAGTCCACAGAGGGGCCAGCCACCGATCCTGTGGTTATCTTTCCATGCTTGGACCCTTCCCAGGGTGCGAGTTTACCCGACCTCAGCATGACTCAATCCTTCCCCCTTCTACTTTTTGCTGGAAAATAGGTTCGGAGAGAAAAAAAAAAGAGAGACAACAATCAAAAACAATCACTCAGCGTAGAACAAACAGCATGTAGTAGAAGCTTCTCCTTCTCTCTCCCTTTCCGAGCACCATGGCAACATTCACTTTGATATGCAGATACCCCCGCCATTTGTACAGTGCAGCACCGAGGGGAATATTGACTTTTCGGAGAGGCAGAGAGCTTTTGCATTAATTGCGAACCTAAACTATACTTCTCCTTTTTTTCTTTTTTTTTGTTTTGGCTTTTTGTGCATTTGAATTACAGCATGTCTTATCTTTCTTCTTTCCCCAGATGTGGAGGGAAGCCTGTGTGCTGGAGCCAGGGATTGCACTCTGAGGAGGAAGCATAACTGTTATCTTCTTGTAAGACTACACAACCCTCAGGCAGGAAGTCCTCATCAGTGTTCTCTTCGCTCCAGGAATCATAATGATGCTCTCTCGGTAGCCTTCTGCTACCTGTTTGGCATTCGTCCTGTTCCCCGAAACCTTCCCAGCGCTGATAACACTCAGAGACGCCTTTTCTTTTAACCCTACAAACCACCACCTGCCATGGATCGCCTGTGTCCGGGTGAAGGCGTGAGCCGGACACAGGCCCTCGTCGGCAAGCTGTAGCCGTCTGGATTCTCTTCAACTTCTTTCCTGTGATTTTACTCTGGAGTTATTCTTTATTTGGACCAGGGATGGATGTACCGGAAGGCAGCAAGCATGGCAAGAAGTCGACAAGTCAGAAGCTGGAAGACCAGAAAAAGGTTGGCAAAACTTTCCTTCTACCTTTTCTTCTCCGAAACGCTCTTCTTTCATCTCCTCCTGCTGTGTGTGCTGCTTTCTCAAAAACGATCAGCTTTGGCTTTTGCTGTTTTCCAGTTGTGTGGAAGCCAAGGGATGAAAGTTTGTTTATCGCCTGGTTTGTTGTTCTCTTTACAAAAAGGAGAACATGTTGGTCCAATTGCTACTGTTGTCTGAATTCCCAGCAGCTCCTTTGCTCCATATCTCCTAATAGCTATTTATAAAGATGAGCAGGAGGGGGGAGAAAGGTGGAGTTGCTGCTTCCCCTCAGCATCTCCAGTCTTTCATCTCGGCTCATGTGGCGTGGTGGTGGGCAGGGCCCTCCCTGCCCCCCTCTCCTGGGAATACATATTTACTTTCTGTTTGAGATGCTTTTTATGCTAACCACTCTGGGAATAGGAAGTGGATAATACCCGTGAAAATGAGACAAATAGTTTTTCTGTAAAGCGATACCATGCGTGCTAATGGTCTGCCATTCTGCAATGGAGGGCAGAGCTTGGATAGATAATGGTGAGCTTAGTGGAGGCTAGTTTTGATTCTGACTCTGAATGCAGCGCTGTGACCTCAGCAGGGTCAGATTCATCTGTGGCGGTGGTGGCCAGATCGATGGAGGACAGCAGCATCAGCCTCCGTCTTTCTGGTTGGTAAAAAAGCAGCTTCGGTTTTGAGTGTGTTTAGCAGAGCTCCTAGCCAGACATGTACACATACTTTGGCATTTGAAGGGGTGTGCATAAGACTGTCATGACACCTGTCACGCTGACAATGTCTTTTTTTAATTTGACATCTAAAACAGTCTTTAAAGTCTTTGTAATAACAACTTGACATTAACCAAGACAAGACAGGCTGCCAGTGTCTTTTTTATGGCAATGTGACATTAACCAAAACAAACAAAAGTCTTGTTATGACAACTTGACATAAACCAAGACAAAAATATCTCAATGGCTTGACTTTAGCCAAGGCAACACAACCTGCCAATGTCTTTGTTATAACTTAACATTAATCAAGACAAAAAATTCTTTGTCATGCCAACATGACATGATCAAACTTAGAGACTGTTTAGCTTTAAGTTTTGACATGACATTAACCTGTCATATGTGGTTACTTTTGGAATGGGCTGTCATGAGACCATCATAAGTAAAGTAAAGTAAAGTGTAAAGTGGTACATTTTGGACTTGATCATAAAGATGTCATTAGGTCTCATTACACTGTGAAATTCTTTTGTAACAGTATCGTGAATAATTTCCTGGATTTTAAGTAGTTTTAAGTAGGCCAAATTGACAACAGAGTACAGTACCAAGGTGATGTAGCTGACAGAGTTACCTGATGGACAAACAGTTAGTAAACAGTAGTTTACTTGTTGCAAATGTAGGCTACAGCTATCTGCAGTTATCTGTACCTGCTGTTAACTAGTTAGCATGGTTAGCAGTGGAACTAGCCACCTAATCAGCTGACTCAGGGCAAAGCCAGCAAGAAAACCACCTTGGTACTGTGTTCCCTGGCGTCAAACTGGCAAACACTGGTCAAGGAGGTGCACCCAATGTAAAAATGCCCATAGACGCAAACAATCAATGCTTACTCGACTTACTTTGAAGAACAATAACAGACAAAAAAAATAACCATTTCTGTTCCTGTATAGTCACTTGTGTATAGACTTAGACATACACAGCTACTAAAATGCATACACAGACAGAAACACAGATCGTAGATATACAAACACAGGCCGCCTCCTTCTCTCTTCATCTCTCTGCCTCTGACCTGATTCCTCTAATGAAGTGCTTTTGATAAGCGTAATGATTGTCCAGGCGAAGCTCAGGGAACATCTGAGTGCACTGAACGCGCAGTAATACATCAGGTTTGACATTTGTAGCACCATTAAGATCTCATAAAAAAGATGATTGTACTTTATTATTTTTTTCTCCTTTTAGACCTGAGTGCCATCTGGGAGTGCACTTTTATTTTTTTGGTCTTTAAAGCCACACAGAGACATGTTGCTGCCTGTGCTGCCAGGCAACAACATTTTATATCCTTTTAGAAAAAGGCACATGGAGGAAGGTGTGTTCCTGTCCTTGGATTTGTGATCAATTCTGCATGATTGCAAAGCTTGGAGGTAGATCTGACAAACTAAAATATTTCTGTGACCACTTCAAAATTCAGACGGTAGTTCACCCTTACATGAAATGTGCTCTCTCTGTGTTGAATGCTCCTGTTCTGTCTCTTGTAGACCTCTGAACCCTCTGGGGCTTTCACAAAAATATACAGTATGTCAACCAACAAAACAAGGCCATGTTTTGAGCAGAATATCCTTTGTCGGGGCTTCAAAATGGAAGCAGATTTCTGGTTGAAGGGACCCTCCCTTGAAGCCGAGATTGGAACGGAGCAAAGAGCGACATCAAATATTCATCTGGTAAGGGAATTGATTTGGCTGACTTTGGCTACCATTTTGGTTTGAAGATGAGTGTCATGCCAAGAGATAAGCTCTCCCTCTCCATCTTAACTGTAACCTTCAGCTACGAGACAAATGTTTCTGCTCGTTTCTAATGTTTCTGATCATTCAAAAAGACTTTATTGGAAGGCTTTAAATATTCCTGGCGGTGTTTCTGTGGTTACACTGGGATGTGTGCTGTAATTGCCTGACTTAATGGGTTATGTCTTGTCCCCAAAGTCTCATAGTGACTGCACTCTGTCAGACTTGATAGTTGAACCCAGAAGAAGAGGGGTGCTGTACTTCCAACACAGATTTGTAAAGATTTAGAGAATATAATGCTCTGTCTCTTCTCAGTGATTTATAATGTGACTTGGTTGCCACCTTTCACTTTGAACTGAACGGAGGGGCTTAGAGTTATATGAGAAGATCAATACCACTTTCATATCTGTACAGTAAATATAAAGTTCAAGCCAGCAGCCCTGTTAGCTTAGCTTCGCAGTGGAAACTCCAAGCCAAGACATAGTCCTTAGATCTTAAATTGTGACTTTTACACGTTGTCTTTTGTACAGATTTAACAAATGAGATATGTGTTGATTAGTGAACTTTAGTTATGCTTTTAGGAAGATTTTATTACCTTTGGACTAGGATATTGATTGATTGATCATTAATCGATGAATTAAGAATCTAACGGATTAAAAATTCATAATCCGATAATGCATGTTTTGTGTACCATTTCTCCAGATCTTACATTTTTTCTCACGGATTGGTTTGGTCTGCCTTGTTAGTCTAGAAAAGGCATAATTTAGCCATGTTTGGCATTGTGTTGTGTGTTGTTGCGTTGCATTTTTGAATAAGGACAGGCAGGCAAGAGCAGCTGTTTTGAGCAACAACCTTATTGTTTTATCATTCTGTTAGTTTAAATTGTTTGCGCTTCAGTTAATGTTTTACAAAGTTAATATACTGATAGAATAAATATAAGTTGAACTGAGAAAAATGGCTTTTATATCTATAAAAGCCAATGAGTGTATTTCTGTGGATTTCAATTTCTTGACTGAGCAGTAAATATTAGATTTCTTCTTCGACTCTAGTTAGAGGTCTGATTTTGTCTCGCAGTTTGTCACACCCACAGCTGACCAAGTTGGCATGGCTGATGGGAGTCCACATGCAAGTTCGGTGAGGCTTTAATATCACAGAAATGCTGTCAGATATATGTGGAGTTTGTTGTCTATCCCTGTGGTTACCCAGAGGGGAGTTATCTGTAGCATCTTTGTGAAAAATGCCCAAAAGTAAAAAAGTTGTAAACTCAAGCAGGAGAAATGTATATTTGGCCAGCACGCCTCCTTCCATCACCCTGGGAATCTTTATCTTTCCCTCCCACGCCTCTCTCTCTTTTCCTCCCCCTCTCCTTCTCTGTCTTTTTCCCAGATGGATGGTGCTTCTCATTTTCACGTTCATCCCTGTGAATGAACAAGCAGTGATTACGATCATACTGCTCACCTGACCCCGAGGGGAAATTTGCTCATAGTGATTGGTTGTGGACGGTCAGGCAGGGGCACCAGCTGTGTTGCTAAGGCGTCTCCAGGAAGCATTCTCATCAGCCAATCATCTGAGAGCTTTTGCAGTGCTCTGGCAAACCTTTAATGGAGTTTTTACTAACCATTTCAGCCAGCACATCCCTCTAAAGCTGTTGTTTTGCATATGCATCATTTTCATGCTTTAACCATGCATTAAAGCCGGCCCACTGGGAGAGAGCTATCACTGAATTGTGTAAGAATTAACTGGCTCGCCCCCCTGTGGACTCTCTCATGTGATGGACTGTACTGAAGCCCCGCTGGGCTGGCTGTTGAAGGATGAGTGAATAATTTAATACTGGATCGGTTTGTGTTACTGGGATTTGATGCATCCCATCGTATCATTGCACTGATGTCAGAGCGGAGGATGCAATGGCAGTTGGTGTGAACACGCAGCATATGTTGACTAAATAATTTACCTTGCAGGTTCATATGCAGATGTGCCCCCTGCTGTGCAAAACCATAGAGGGCCATGTTTGGCAACCTATAGATCACCATGAAAGCATGTCATAAATGTTGAATTGCTAAATGAGTCAGTAGGAATGAATTTAGCTGCAATGAGAGAGCTTCAAGTGGTTTTGTCCACCTGTGCTTTTGTGTTCTTCACTGTTGATGGAAAGTGCTTTCTAAATATGTGTACCAATTTTGTTGTCATAAATGTGAAAAGCAATGTCCATCTCAGACATTAGCACCGTGCATGTCAATGAAGATGTGAAAGCTCCCCAGCAATCATTGTTTGTTCAGCTGGTTAGTCTCATGTATTCAACATAAATCACTGGCTTGGTACATATTTTTATTATTGCCGTCTCTTAAAATGGTGAAGAACGCTCTGTGTTTCTGTCTATGATTGATGTCGGATTCAGAATTATTTATTGAGTGTTGCAGTACCTGCATAAAAAAAGATGCCAAGGCTCTCATCAGTACTGACATGCACCTTCAGGTCAAAATGTCAGCGTTGAGCTGCCTGCAGATGATAAGATAAATACATAAACAATTAAGCTAACTTCTGCGAATTTGGTAGCCCCTGTCTGACTGCTGACATTTCACCATGCATTCCTGGCTTAAACACAACACACAGCCTTTCAGGAACTCTTCTAGTGTAACCTGAGCTGATCTTCACACTTCTCTTTTTTAGTCGACTTAAAACAGTCTTGATAGTAGCTGAGCTTATAGCGGTCGCCATTGTTGTTACTACTCCTCCTTGGTACGGCTTGACAGCAGCTTGACATCGGCCTTAATCCCGCCCAGTGGGACTGACTGGGTAGTCATTAGTCCCTCTGTGGTGCCAATTGGTCATTTGTTTCTTGTTTCAAAAAAACACTGTTACATGTCACAAAGCCAAACCAGACAGTTCAACTCTTATTCTCACGATTAGTCTATAAAATGTCAAAAAATTGTTAAAAATGATATTCAGTTTCCTAGAGCCCAGAGTGACATTTTCAGATTGCTTCTTTTGGACAACCACCAGTCCAAAACCCTAAGACTCTTCATTTACTGTCATAAATGACAAAGAAAAGCAGCAAATCCTCACATTTAATAAGCTGGAACCAGCAAACGTTAGACATTTGTACTTAAAAAAAAAAAAGACTGAACCGATTAATTGATTATCAAAATAGTGGGCAACTGATTTTATTTCAATCAACTTATTGATTAATTGACTAATTATTGTACATGCCAAGGGTAGTGCTTCTGTTTAGTTGGGTTCCACCACTCTCTCCATTGCCCTAAACCTAAAACTTATGCTCCCAAGATGATAAACCCTTATAATTCAAATAACCCAATGGCTTTTACACACAGTCATCATACAGAATTGTCAGCACATTGCATTGGAAGCAGCAGCACTTTTATATTGTGAGGTGTAATGAACACAGTAGCCTCTTGGGGCTGCTGACAGTGCTTCAAACTTCTGACTTGTGAGATAAAATCTTGCTTAGTGTGGGAGAACTTCCACTCCATGTTTTCCATTGATGATAGCAGCCAGAGAGGATTCGTGCTAGATTGACACTTCTTCATTCACTTCTTTCTACATGTCAGGACTCTTGGTAATAATGTGGTGACATCCTAAGAGAACTCCTCCACATCGACCCTCATATACACACACATACACACACACACACTTGGCTCGAGATGGTACATCAGCAGCTCATTCCACGAGGAATTAGTGGGTTTAGACCGCTGAATAAAGTTGGAGAGAAAACATGTCAAAACAGGACAGTGTCACAAGCACGGCATTCGCAGAAACGAGTCTCAGAGCGATGAGAGCGGTGATGTCCAGGTCAGACAGAGAGCCAGGGAGAGAAAGATAAAGCAAGAGATTAGGGAGAGAGACAGAGATGCCACAGAGAGTTAGACGGAGAGAGGGGAGGACAAAATGTCACCAACTGAACAGTGAGGGAGACAGAGGGGAAGGGGATGTGCAAGAATGGAAAAACTGAGTCAGGAAAGAGACTCAGAGTCCAGGCAGGGAGAGATTTGAACCCTGTGACACCGATCATGATCGAGCCGCTCCATCTGCACCCCGCATCGCTATGGCGACACAGATACAGTCTGTGCACCGGATGAAGCTATCTCGAGCCTAGATCACAGCTGGGTGGGGAAGTCACATGTTCTCATTTGTCCTTACAGCCAGCTGTTTGATGGCTTCTGAAGCACTGAATCACAACTCCGACATCCTGGCAGAGGTTCTGATATTCACTCACCTGCTGAAGCAGTGTATAAAGCAATATCTCAATTTGTATATGTAGAGGCTCTAAAAACGTGATTTGATGGATTGTGTTGGATTGTAGAATTCTCATATCTACACATCTTCATGTCAGTTGCCCTCAATTTACAGTTGAAAAGAAATGTACACTGCTTACTTTAGATTTTGGTTTTTGTATATAATTTGGTGAGCATGACGTGAACTTGCTCCTAACCACAAATTTCTCTGGTGGTTTTTGTTCAAACTGACAAGTTGCCTCGAGCTGAAATATGAATAAACAGACTGGGAATTAGAGACAAATATGTCTAAATATGCACAATAAAGATTCCATCATTTACTGTAAAACTGCTAAAACTGCCATTAGAATTTCCAGAACCAAACCTACATACATTAAACATGAACTGCAAATTCTAGACATTAGAACACATGTACACATCAGTAATGCAGAATGTGTTGTTCATTCCTGAAGCACGCCCTGCAGCTATTTTTTTCACTCTCCTGTATTGTATTGCAATGGTGGCATTTAGTGGTATAATTAAAGAGTTTTTTGTCAGTTCAGTAAACCAGAAACATACTGTACAAGTCGACCACCAATTCTGTATCCAGAGGAATTCATCGCCAAGAGACTTTATCCTGGCTCTTGTAGTTCAACTTGAAAAGTAAAACACCAAATCCAAATATGCATATCCAAAACAAGACTAATCACAACAATTTTACAGTTCTGTTGCCTCCATTCCACGTCTTTCCTCTGTCATTTGATTGAGCTCCTTGTCTTTGTACTCGTAATAGTCCACAGGATAATCCGCTGTTGGATTTAACTTTTTGAGTGTCCTTGGAAGTGGGAGTCTCACACATGTAAACAAACCTCCATGCATGGATTATGGCAGCATCGTTGGGTCAGCCAGCAAGTTGACCTCGATGTAGACCCCTAAGCAGCTCGGTAATGGCCATTCCAGGGTGCTGCTCTCTCAGTTTACTTTCAGCCAGACTCAGGGTCAAGTGTTTTGAAACAGCTCATGTAAAAATTATTTTTATTTGGAAATCTGTATGAGGCTTGCACAGCTTGTCCCAGCATGCATTAGTTTGTTCAAGTCCTCATTTCGCTGAATCGCCACACCAACAGTTTTTTGTGCAAATTTACAATGACCCATGCAGACCCACTAGCCACATTTATAGGAAATACCCAAGATTGAAACATGCAGTCATTTTTCTTTGTCCTTCCTTTCCTTTATTAGGATGCCCTCCCTCTCAGAGCTGTCTTAACCCATCCAGGTGACTTATGTAACTCCCAACTGGGTCAAGCCAAGTAGTGCCGACTGGTAATCTGAAAAATCTATCAAGAGTGGATACCATCAAGATTGCGATTCCCCCAGGTGTAGTTAATGGCATGCCCTCCTTATCATGTGCTGCACGTGAGTAGAGATAAGATTGCCACTTGTGTTGACTCAAGTTTCCACATTGATCGTGCAGTCACTGCACTCGAGCTGCATTTTGTGTATTAAGACCCTGTCTTCAATCACACAGCTGTTGGACGTGGTTACAGTCAGATGGGGAATTCAGATTGATTGCCATCGCCTGCATGCAGCGTGTTGTGTGCATATGTATGGCATAAACCACTGCTTAAATCCTTTCCACATGACGTCTTTGCAGTCCAACGTCCTGAAATACTACCTTGTCGTAAAAGGCGACGAGGCCACAAACGGGGGTGCAAGGTGTTCAAATGGAATCCCATCATCCCTTTGAATAAGGGATCTACTTTGTGACTGATGGTGTGAGCTATATAAATGGTAATCATCTCATGACTCGAGACCTGTGCTGTGTTTCTGACTGTGGTCAAAGGGCAGAGTGCGGCTTGTGACACAGACAATCATGAAGCAGTGGTGATGTGATTCAACTGAACAAAAAAATGTGAACTTTGAATGTAAAATACAGCATTTGGTTGATGCCAAGAAGTACTGATACACACAGTGAAATCATTTCATCAAGTTTTATTTTGAAAACCTCAAGAATTTTAAATGTCCTTTCTGGTGTCAGTGTTTTCATTGGTGTGAAACAAACCCACATTGCAGCAGTGCCTGTGTCCAGAAGACTGCTGCTAAATTTGTGCGATGCTGGACAGCATTTACCGTAACTTTTTCAAAGCACTCTAATCGATTATCATTTCATCCAGGTTACAGTGTACCAGTTAATAAAAGATGCAGCTTCTCAAGACCAAAAAAAGTCTTGTCTGTTGTTTTTCAACTGCTGGAAAAGTGACAGAGATTAGCCCCAAAGTAAATTGAGCAGGAAAGACTCGTCCTAGCCTCGTCCATCTAATCTAGCCTTGAACAGCAGTGTCTTTTCGAAGACTTTGTGATTATTTATCAATTTTTCATGATGCATTGGTTTGAGTGTCAACCAATCAGCAGCTGTGTTCCTGACTTGTTGTGTGACAGCGCTGATCCATAGATTTATTAATAGATCCACGCGCTGATATCAAATGCTATTAACTATTTTGATAATTGGTTTGAGTAACTCTTTAAGAAAAAGAAAATCGGTGATTCCAGCTTCTTAAACGTGAATATTTTCTGGTTTCTTCAGTCCTTTATGATGGTAAACTTTAACATCTTTGGGTTGTGGGCAAAACAAGACATTTGAGGACGTCACCTTTGCTTTTAGACACACTGATTGCCATTTTTCATCATTTTCTGACATTTTATAGACCAAACAATTAATAGATTAATCAAGAAAATGACCAACCGATTAATCGACGTTGAAAATAATTTTTAGTAGCAGGCCTACAATGGAATAACATGAGGTTGACCCTTCAAAATAAAATTTGCGGTGATGATGGCAATGAGCAGGAGGTATCACATAAAGGTGATGCAGTGATTGTCACAGCCTGACTTAAAAGTACCTTTGATGCATCTGTATTTAGCGGTTGTGACACCAGCAGGGACTGTACCTTTACATGTACCAGTGACAGTATTAAAGCTACAAAGGGAAACAGTTGACATCACAGTGAATTTTGTCTTAAAGTGCCTCTGCAGTGTGTTCTACTGCCTGATTCGATTTTATGGAGTTGGTATTGTTCTCAGCCTATTCACATGGGTGATTTCTGCATGCATATGTTGATGCGAGATGTTTCATACATTATGCATGCTCAATTCACAGTATGTTGGCATGTAATGATGTACCCCTTGAGTGTGGGCTAGGATCTCATGAAGAAACAAGCTGTCAGCGATAACAATGCCTGTGTGAGTGCACCTGTATACGCGCGATTGTGTCTGGATTGCATCCAAATGGATTTGCTTAGATCTAGTCTGTAGCTGTGAGGGTTAACCTGACACACACGGAGGCAGGTGAGGCGTGCTGTATTATCCTTGTGCTCCGGCGTGTCTGCATCAACATTCAGGCTGTA
>JAJHUR010089727.1:0-13453 GCA_027495735.1 Lutjanus campechanus
ATTTCCAGCAACGGTGACATATACTTAATTTTCTTCCTAAAACCTCTCTAACCTGTGTCCTCTGACCGTCCAGCTGCTCAGATCCAGAGAAGAAATAAATGTCATGTTTATCTGAGTCACCTGCAGTTATTGTGCACCACTCAGCAATAATCTTAATGAGCAACGACGAGTGATTATCTTTTTGCCCCAGGTTTTATCTCTCGGGCTGCACTCCATTTTTATATACAGTTAATATTCTCCAAAAACAGATCACATTATTGAAACATGAATCAAAGAATAAAATGCATATAAGTCAGTGCTATTTGTACCATAAAGTAGGGCTGCAGCTATCCATTATTTTAGGAATTGAGTCTTCTATTGATTATCCCACCGATATAATAGTAATCGGATAAGAGATTCTTTTGCTTTACAATGAAATAGTAAATATTAAAAAGAGGAAATAAGAGAAGTTTCTTAAAATGAACAGTTAGTTGGTTGCTTAAGAGAAAAGTCAACATTTTTGCAACACTTTAGATAATTATACACTGTGCTGAAGTAACTCGAAAATCATGTGAGACACATAATATTATGTATCCTCCAGCATTTAATAACATTTTTGTTTCAGACAGGACATGAACTCCCATCTCCTGAGTGAAAGTCCTGTGTTTGTTTGAACCATCCATCCACCCCTTCTTCTCCATGTGTGGACTTTCTCCCTCATTATACTACGTCAACAGCCTGGGGCGTCGCTTTCAGCCAGCCTGGGGAACCATATTAACACATAAATTCACAGCCTTTAATGATGCAAATAAAGGTCTTAACCCACTCAAGATTCAGTCAGCAGCTGGTTGAAGTCACTGTTCAGATCTCTGTCTTATATGATCCAGAAGACTTCCTCCACTTTCTGTGAATGGCGGTGCTGGTGGCTTTTTGAAAACATGGCCCTTTGGGCTGCACCAAGTCAGACTGTGCTGAGCTGATTTCCCAAGATGAACTGTCTGGAGTGGGGCCAAAGTGAGTCCAACCTGCCTCCAAGCAGGCTGTTGTGATGTTTTGCCAACCACGGTCAACCTGTGGTGACCCTCCTTTCACCCCCTCGAGCAAGCAAGTGTTGTGCCACTGAGTTTTTTTTATGTTCATCTCTTAGTACTTTTGTTGCCTCTAACTGAATCTCTTTGCTTTGAAATTTGGTTTCTCTCCTCTGTCGCTGTTTGTCCTTTCAGGTATCTGCTTTATTCTACCATTTCAAATTCACTTTCAGCTGTGTTGGAGTCGTGTTAAGTTTCTGCTGGTGAAACTCCTGAATGAAAACATTTCCTGTTTGTGCTGCTTCATAATGAAAGTATTTAAATAACAAAACAACAGGGGTCTTTTATTGTAAGGACTTTAAGGAAACAGCATGTTATTTATCCACCACTTTACAGCCATGTGACTCGAGCCTCCTCAAGCTCGTCATCAGGTAAAAGACACATCTTCAAGCAGGTAGCCCTGCAGTAATGGAAATACCTCTGCCATATTGGGCTGAGGGGCTGAGTCAAACTGAGTCAAGCCAGGTCAGCTCTGTGTGTAGAAAAGCGCAAGTGAGAATGTAACACTTCTTCTTCAGGGCAGACTGTGTAGGCTACATGCTGGTTTGTGGTGTATTACTGCCTCTCTGTTAGACTCCAGTACTGCAAACTGACAGGCTGCTGCAGTCAGAGAGAGATTATTTTTACTACGTCATTTTCAAAATGTAAGCGATTCGGGGCTTTGAGAAAATATTTGGGGCTTGAGCCTCAGTAGCCACCCCTTAAATCCGCCTCTGCCAAAGAATTTGCAGTGAAGATTTTTTGTAACAGTCACTCAAATTTCTCGAGGAATTGCTTCAACCCTAGTTTGGTTTAAGAAAAGATCACAATTTCGGTTAAAATAAGTATGTTAGTTACATATGTTACGTCTCTAACTTAAGTAACGTACGTGATTTAAATTAATTGATTTAATTGAGTCAATGTTTACCTTTGGTTTCACAGACTGCAGTGTCCTGTGTTAAAATCCTGTGTGTTTGACCCGTCCATCCACCCCTGCATCCTCCATATGTTGCTCCATGTCTTTGTGACACATTTTTTCTACAGGACAGTCACACGTAGAATGTCATCATTGCGCAATATACAGTAAGTCAGTACAGAATAAATGGTGTGAAATCAGAGGCAAAAAACAAAAACAACATTGTGATAACACAGTTTTCTACCTCAGCGGTCCAGCTTAGTAACGTCTTCCTCCTCTGGGGACCATGAATGTCTGAACATTGTCCTCCATACAGCCTATTGTTCCTGTAACAAGAACCTGAGGCAGCTACAAGAAAAGCAGTGAGGGAAAACAGGAGGAGGTTGAGGAAGCACAGAAAAGGAGAGAGGAAGATGAGGGGAACACGAGAGAAGAAACCGCTGCTTCTGAGTCTGCCGGTGTAGATTTCTGCTGTGTCAGGAAAATGATGATATATGTAGATGTGGGAAAACCAAGATGCCTGAGGGGCCTGTTGACATCTGTCCCTGGGACATATAGAGAGGGTTCTGCTCTCCATATTGATTCTGTGTCCTGATAGATGTCATTTGATCTCAGCTGATATCAGAGCCTACAATTTAAACTCAGGTGACCAGAATAGTACAAAACACTGAGACGCTCTGCAAAGAGCAGACTGAGCCGGGCAGGAAGTCAAACACAGATATGGCATAGAGAATCTGGTCAATTTTCAAAATAAAATAGAAATTCGGGCCTCACACCTGTTAACATTCCATATGTGTCCTACTCAGAAGAATAAAACTGTCATAAAAATGTTTATTTAAGATGATTTTTGTTGATCTGTTTGGTACATGGGACTGAGAGGGATCCCTCCTCTGTGACTCTTCCTAAGGTTTCTCCCTGTTTTCGCTGTCTGAAAGGTTTTGTGAGAAGCTTTTGCTCATCAGAAGCAAGAGTTCATCTGCCTGAAGCAATCTGTGGTTTCTGGAGCTACATAAATCAAATCTGACTTGACTTGACAGTATTTTTAAAGTAAAAGCAAAGATTTAACAAAAGTCTGAAAAAATATACAGAATTTTGTGTTGCAGTCTTTCCTGTCCTCTTCATCACCTCCCGACCTTTCAGATTTATCCTAAAAACCCAACTGGGAGGTCCTGGCCTGCAGGATGAGGAGCTGCTGGTCCAGTTTTTCACCTGTGCTCTACTCTGTTCACAGTTATGACCCAAAACACAGCAGCGCGGCAGGCTTGGAGGATCTGGCTGAGAGTGAAAACATTCAGAGTAATTCAGACGTTTCATTAGAGCTCCGTAATGCACTGTTCCACTAAACATTCACTTAAATTACATTTCATTTCGTTTAAAAGCCACATTAATGGGAATATTTATTCAAAACACATTCCAGGTTTATGAAAGGGGAGAGAGGAGAGAGCAGCTGCATCTTTGTATTTCATTTCATCTTTTCACTGTAGATACTCTATATTTACACCACTCTGTTATTTTCATCGGGGTCATTCGGGAGGAGGGAGGGGGGGTCTAGCGTTGCTTTCCCCTCCCATTGATGTGAACCCTCTAATGGATTTCATTGGACCTCCCATGATTCCACATTAATATTTCATCAGCCCTCCATTTCCTGCCTATATCGCTGTAAAAACCCTCAGCAGCAGCACCACCATCACTGCCGCTAATGCTGCTGTCGGATTACCGCGAACAGGCTGTGTGCGCCGGAGAGACTCAGCTGCGGAGGAAAGGAAGGCAGAGATGGAGACAGACAGAGAGATAATGAGAGAATAGTTTTCATAATCAAAGGCCACACACTGGGGGAACTCGGAATCACCCGTCGAGCATCTAATGAGTTGAGTTTCGTCTATTGATTCCACCAGTAGCCTGGTTTTCTACTGCAGGTCTGAGCCGGTTCAGACCATAAACTCTAATATCACAAGACAACACAGTCGGTCTGAAATATAGATAATGAGATAAATAAGATAATCAGCTGATAAATCCTGCATAAATATGAAAAATGACAGAAATGTCACCATGCTGGGGTTTTAATACGAGACCAGGTTTTGGCCCCATTTTTCTCTTTAACCCATTAATATCCACAGCAGACTTGAGCCGGGCTGCACCAACAAGGATTCATTTTTAAACCTCATTAAGTCATAGTTTAATTTTAAATCATGTTCATCCAAACTTTTGAACTAGCTTAAAATTAGGATAGAGGTGGGAAAGACAGTTGATATTTGAACATAACAGCCAAAAAACACACTCCTCCCTTCAGAAGCTCCACCCTCCAAGTTGTGAAGGTGCATTGCCAAAGAAACAACGGTAACAACTGGCAGAATCCAGTGCGTCTGCTGCCTGAAATTACCTGTAGTCTCACTGAAGTAAGGTTAGATTTTAAATAAAAGTGTGGGGGCAGAGCTGAGGCACAGAGCCGACAGGCAGCTCCTGAGAGCTGGGGAGCTTTGGGGGAGAGAGCGGAGGATGGACCAGTGCTTCTGGATGAAGGAACATTGAGTCACACGGATTTGTTCTGATGCCGACTCCTTAACTGGCAGGAGGAGAGCTCAGAGTTTATGTTTCAAACTGTCTTCACTCCTGCTTCTCAACCTGCCTGCAGCAGTGATCCATGTGCAAGCCGACCACGCTCAACTGTTTACTGCATGCTAGTTAGTGTCTCTGTCTATGCTGACTGCTGACCGGAGGAGTAATGTATTCATGAACGTACAGAGAGGAGGGAGGAAGAAGAGAGACAAGAGGTGAAACACAGAGAGAACTGACTTCTCTGGTGAGAGCTGTCAGAGGCTCACAAACAAACACACAAGCCCAGCCGGAGTCTGCCAGCTGCCGCTCACTGGTTTGCTGCTGGCTGTTTGGAGTGAATAAGCACACTTGCGCAAAAAATGCAAATAACTACAAATGTTTCCAAAATGATCCAGGAGTCAAAGTTGCACAAGAAACATGATGCAAATACGAGCTTTTGGTGCGAACACGCCAGTCAGTCTCGCTTCCTTCATCTCTCCTGCTCCTCCACCTGCGCATGAACATCTCCTGTTGCTGATTGGCTGGAATATTGTTGTGTGGCTCGAACTGAACCACTTTGTTTATGTCCCATTTACAGAGCAGGGCAGTGCAGAAACATCAGGGTTTTCATCAGCGCACACACAGAATGAGGAGGCGTGAGGAGATATTTGCTGAATGTAATAAAAAGTGCATTGGATTAGAAAAACACACCCACCTTTAATTTATGTTATTTTAGACTTGACTGGACTGCAGCTGTTTTGTTTTAGATTAACAGGTTGTTTCTATTTTGGTTTTGTTATTTTCTTGTGTTAACTCCTTTTTTTCCTCCTTTCACAGGTAAGAGAACAGATTCATTATTTCCAAATCAAAGCGAAGGGAAACATCATATATCTCAAATCATACAATTATGAAAGAGGCCCGTTTGTTTGTTTGTTTGTTTGTTTGTCACCATACAGCGGGTTATATACTGACACTGTTTCCTAACAAACAGCGAGCTTCCTCGCCAGAGGTGAGGCAAGCGAGTGAACAGTTGATTGTTGCAACGTGTTGCTTGTTTGAAAAACAGCTCGCCCTGGTTCTATTTTTTACCACATTTTGCACGCTTGTCTCACCTCCAACCGGTTTTATTTGCTCAAAAACAACAGACGCCCTTGACGTTCTTGTTTCCCCTCATCAAAGCGGTAGGGAGGACACGCAACTAATTAATGAGGTTGAGAAGAGCAGAGGGAGCTGTTGGGAATAAACAGTACGTAAACTGTCCCCCAACTATAACGAAACAAGGCTGAAAATAACATACTTAACATACGACTCTGCAGAGGGAGAAAACATGAGCCGCGCCGCTGAGACATCACTCGTGGTGTATGGGCAATATTTTATCCTCCATCTGCTCAGGTTTGCTTGTAGCAGCGCTCCACCTGGGCTCATGCTGTACTGTTGTTAGCACTGTGGTTCCCAAACTGAGGGGTGGGCCCCACTGGGGGGGCCGAAGAGGCACTGCAGGGAGTGCGCAGATGACCAGGGGAGAAATATAGACTGAAATAAAGTTAAATGAAAATGATTTATGAAGGGAAAATCAGTTGCTTCCCCGATTATTTTTAATGATTGATAAAAACTGTGGGGTGAGGGGGGCGTTTTGAAAGTGCTAAAGTACTTGCTAATGCTAAAGCAGATTGTCAGATCTGCACGAATCTCGTAGGTGACATATTTTGGTTTCAAAACTGCAAATATCCACAAAAGGTGAGAAGTTTGCATGCGTGGTAGCCTCCAGGGCCCAAGATTTTGTGCTACACCCCTGCTAATGCTCATCATACAAAGAAACTTCACATGACCCTCCCAGTACACTGACCCACAAAATACTATTTATTTTATTACAAATTGGATACCTAACAAAACTAACAACACCAGCAGCAGGTCTGAAGACTCTGTGCTGCCTGTTTCATATTCAGGCTCAGATGTGACTGGAAACAAGTGTGTCAGTGTCAGCTGATGTCAGCGTCTGACTGAGTTCAGTCTCAGTTAAATCCTGTTGCAGCTCTCTGTTTTCTCTCTGCAACCTGCTGTTTGACTCGTCACCGTTTCCTCTTCTTTTTTTTGGGCCTGCACTGCCCCCTTGTGGCCACACATGCCCGGTGCTGCAGTCAGTTCAAACACATGGCAGTGGACACAAAAATGTGAACACTGCTGCAGGATAATGCAATCCACTGCAACACTGCAGTCTCATCACACATCTGACAGCACGGCTTTTTATTACTCAGCTTGTACATTAGATTGCATTATATCCAGGTTTATATTACAGACAGATGTTTTTTTCCTCTTTACAGTATAAATCATTGAAAATTAAAGGGACAGTTCACCACAAAATGCATATTTTCCTCTTATCTGTGAAGCTGTGTATCCATCTAGATCATTTTCATGTGAGGTTCATTTTGGAGGTATCAGCTGAAGAGTTGTCTGCCTTCTAAACTAAACACACAAAAAAATACATTTGAAAATTTTAACAGCAATGTCTCTTTCTGGAAATCATGAGCTGATTACTCGAGATAATTCACGGACCTTGTGAGCAGTTTCATGTAGGAACTATTTTCTTTCTATTAGAAAAGAAAGTAGTTTCAGTAGATTCCGCTGGTCTGTAGATTGTTTTGAATATCTGGGTCATGATTTTTGGGAAGAAACACTAGTTTTGAATTTGTTCATCTCACTAGATAACAAAAGACACTTTTCCACTGCCCCAACTGCACACAATATGACTAATAGTTTGATTAATGTAGCGATTAAGATTGATTTTAATAAATTTTTTTCATGATTCAATCCAATTTTTGAACTCCTTGTAGTAGTTTCTCTAATCACTCTTTCATGGATCAGCATTTTTTGTTTTGTTTGAAGATAAAACTAACTTACTTCCTAATTATGTTGAGTATGCAAAACAGAGCATTAGTCTCTAACACTAGATGTGGACTCTGCGTTACTACAAGGCTAATATTCAAGAGCTAATTTGAAATTTCCCATGTTGGTATTAGAGCTAAGGTTGGGTGTGTCAGTTCATCAACCAGGAGCAGAAGACAACAGGAGCAGTTGACTTCAAAAGTTTAATAAATAAACCAAACGCAACAAACTTACAGACATGGCAAAAGCAGAGAAGCTTCACTTTTAACACATGAATATCATATAATCAAGTTTAGCTCATTATATTTTACAGAGTAACAAACATGTCTGTAAATGCATCACTGGTTGGGCTGGAGTCTCTGATATTGGCATCACAAATCAATGCAGCTGTGGCAGCATCACTGTCGAGTGGAGCGTCTTCCTAAAGACCTGCAGTGCCCCCTCCTCAGTACGAGTATCATCACTCTCAACAAGTCTTATTCCCAGAATCTGATACATGTTAAACTGTTCTCTGTTGCAGCTTTCCCCAGTCTACCCTGTCACATTGAATACTTACTACTTATTTCAGTATTACAAAATTATCAGTGACAATGATTGTCTTAAACATTCATTATTTCTACATTTATCACAAGAGCAGGTGTAGCAAGCATCACACAGGCTCAACCTGGTGCTACACAGAGAGTCTCTATCTTACCTCTTCACCTGAGACTCTCCCTGAGCGTACTCTGCTCATGTAGCGCCACTGACACCTGCTGGTGATTTACTGGTACTACAGCTTAATGCTGACACTGGCCATGAATGACACTGTACCCTAAATCTTAACAAAAATGAATACTTTTTTCCCCATAAACACATATGAGGTAACAGTCACCTTTGTAGCAGTGCTAAATTATAATTAAGCTGTTTCTTTTTGTGAGTTGACATAAATGAAACTAAATATATAATATTATCTGACCTGATTCAAATCTAAGTTGTACTGTACTGACTAAATATTGTCCTGTCGATGTGTTTAGGCCAGATATCTTATCAAACAAGTTTGAATTGGATTCAACCTTGAAGTACAGAGTTAAAACTTCCTGTGTTATGGCGTCATCTATGTTGACCGTGACTCCAGGGCAACACTGTTTGATGAAACATCGCAGTTTTCACAATAATAATAATCATTATTTTTTTTAACCACATTTGAGTTGGAGCTGGTCCATCTGCCAAGAGAAGCATGTCACATAATGTTATAAAACATGTAATTTCCTGTTGCCAGTAGGTGGCGCTATGACTATGACTGAATATTGTCATGTAGATGTGTTCAACTTTAACTGAATCTTTAACTTGTGATCACAAACTCATCTAGATGGCACACAGCAACTTTGAAATTGTAGGAGTTTGTTAAAACACAATGCAAAAAAATAATATTTAATTACAACTGGCCAACTTCCTGTTGGGTTTAGATCAGTCATTCTCAAAGACTGGGTCGTGACCCATAGGTGGATCACCAGAGATTTTATTTGGGTCATCAGTTGAATAAAAGAAAATTCTGCAAAGGTAAGATTTATACCAACAGTATGCCTTTCATAAAGCATTTAAAATGTGTATGGTTTTAATTTTAATTCCACCTAAATGCACTTATTTTGTCTCATTTCTTTCTTTCTTTTAAATTCTTTTTAGAATTTTTGAATATGACAGAGGACAAAGCAATGACACACTACATATAGCAGATACTGGTAGATAATGACACAATGACCCATTTATGAAATGTCCTATATTGCTTTCCTGATTAGAAGAAATAATGAGACGGTCTGTTAACTCAGCCTAAATGCATTTATTAAATGTTTAACATGTCTTATCAATA
The DNA here is from genome assembly GCA_027495735.1 of Lutjanus campechanus. Lineage (NCBI taxonomy): Eukaryota > Metazoa > Chordata > Actinopteri > Lutjaniformes > Lutjanidae > Lutjanus > Lutjanus campechanus. The sequence goes on from JAJHUR010089727.1 coordinate 9,227, forward strand.
ACGCGCTCCAATATAATATAAGGTGATGTGGACATGACAGTAGAAATAGTCAGGAATATTCATTTATGCACAAAATAACTCTTCTTAAAATTTATTGATAAGGCCTTTTGTGAATTGGGTCACGATGGTTTGTCAGTTTTAAAAAGAAAAGGGCATTTTCATACATCTGGACATGATACATGTGCCTACTGATTTCTGTACAACATGCCATGAGGGCTGCTGATTAAGGGGCTTGGTCAAGCCATTTGGTCACCCCAAAACCTATAACCCTAACTCTAACTCTAATTTTTCACCTCGATGGATGTGCCAAGTTTCATGCACCATTGAGCACATTTAGCTCCTAAAAAATGTGGCAGCTTGGACACTCACACACAACTGCTTTGTCCTCTTCAATCAGAGGACACAGCCCTGAAAAACAGAAAAAAAAAATTATAGCAAAAGCACTTTAGTGATTTATTTACACGATTTAAACATTAAGGTGATGGAAGGTACCAATTTTCTCACCAAAACATCACTTTATGAATTTAAGTCATTCAGTCTGTTCAAGCCAAGACAGATTCTCATACACACGTGAGCCCCTCAGTTACAGCAACTCAGCTGGTTTCCTGTAAGTGGAGAGAAGAGGAGAGAAGAGGAGAGAGGAGGAGGAGGGAGGAGTAACACTGACCATGTGATCAGAATACATGAGAACGGAGAGGGAGGAAAACTGAAGGCGGAAGCAGGGTGAGTGTTTATACAAGAGTATTATTATTATTATACTGTTAAAATGTCTAATGTAGTTTTATCTGTGTGTGGACTGTTAAAGAAAGAAGCTGAGGAAGAGCTTAGTGGAGGGATTATGGTGGTTGTCTGTGTGTGTTGTCTCAGTCTTGTATGTGTCTCTCACACAGACTTGTTTTTCCTCATTTTTGTGCTCTGAGCTCACAGTCAGTGTTACTGTTTTATCTCTGGACTGACTACAGACCAGAGGATGAATGATTGTGAGGAGGAAGAGGAGGACAGAGCAGAGTCTCTGGTGTCCAGTTGTCCGTCTGTGAGGAGTGATGTTTCCAAAATGGAACCTATAGACTTCAGGAAAGAACCTGAACCTTCAGACACAAAGTAAGAGAACTCATTTATGTGACTCTGTTTTTATGACACGTGTTTTTTTGTTGTTGTTGTTGTTGACTTTGTGTTTACACATTAAATTTCCTACAAAAATGCAATAGTTACTTAAAATCAAAAGAAATCGCTCATCCCATCTTTCTATCTCTGACTACTTGTTATAGATCAATCACCTAGAAAAACTGTAATCTAATCCAGTGATTCTCAACCTTTCATCATCATTTGCCACCTCAGAAAATATTGACTTTTCCAAGTATCACCTTACTCTTTTGTGTTTTTTGCGTTTGGTTCTAGCAGGTGCTGCAGACACTACAGTGACGCTTCTTAAAGAAAATATTCTCCTCTTCCAGCAGTAGCAGCATTTTATGTATTTGAAGCTTTCCCACATAGCTACAGAAAATTTATCAAGGATTCATGTGATATAAACGGAAACATGTTGGTGTTTGCAGAGTTGTGTACAACAGACAGAGAGCAGAGTCTACAGTGTCCAGCTGTCTGTCTCTGAGGAGTGACTGGTCCAAAGAGACGCCTCCAGTCTTCAGTAATGAACCTGAACCATCAGACACAAAGTAAGAGAACTGATACTAACTTCTGTAAATGACTCTTTATTCATTTACTTCTGCCAAAGATATTTTTGTTTGGTTGTTGTTTTTTTGTTGTTGATTTTCTGTCTGTATATTAAAATGTCTACTAAAATTCAATAGCTAATTATAATATATAAATAAAAATCTAAACTTTTTGTGATACAAAGAGAAATCACTTACCCCATCTGTCTATTTCAATCTGTGACAATTCAGTCCCTGTGAAAAGCTGTAATCAAATCCAAGATACATTAGATACTTTTCAACCTCTTAATTATAAACGGTAGCAGCATTTTATGTATTTAGAACTTTCCTACATAGCTACAGAAAATTTATCAAGGATTCATGTGATATAAATGGAAACATGTTGGTGTTTGCAGAGTTGTGTACAACAGACAGAGAGCAGAGTCCCCAGTGTCCGGCTGTCTGTCTCTGAGGAGTGACTGGTCCAAAGAGACGCCTCCGGTCTTCAGTAATGAACCTGAACCATCAGACACAAAGTAAGAAAACTGATACTGACTTTATAAGGCACATATATCTGACTGTCATCAGCCTAACAGTGAAAAGAGATGCCATGCTTTCTAAGAATGGAGCGCAGAGGGAGTAAATACAATGAAAAAAGGAGAGGCCCTAAAACTGAGCCCTGTGGAACCCCAAATGACAGAGGAGTGGGGGAGGATTCAGGACCAGCAAGGCTTACACACACAGTTCTGTCTGTCAGATAGGACCTAAACCATTGCAGAGCACTACCACAAATGCCCACTAGGTGCCGCAACCGAGATAATAAAATATTGTTGATTGCTGATTATTGATGGACTTCATATATTCAAATGTATTTTAGTAAGCCAAACACCAGACTGGACCAATGTCTCAGTCACTCACAAAAAGACCTTATCAGTGGTTCTGTCCTCTCAGTGTGTGATACTACTGCATTGATATTTTGGTTTGTGTTGTACTGTCAGATAAAATTTGAGTTTTGAGACAAATCTGGCAGGGACCACTTTGTGTTTTTATGCCTGTTGTGTCCCAGTCTGTTCCTGGACAGTAGAGACTGACAGAAAACATGAAGGGAATTACAAAAAAAGCCAAATGTCTGGACTTGAACCTGTTATGTGTCTTAAACTGTTGTTCTAACACATATTTTAGGACACTTTGAACATCAGGTCAAACACAAGTTGAGCTGATTATGTCCTTCACCGTTTTACTGTTATTTCGGGCAGATGAATGTAACAGAAGACTTATTTGGAAGTAGCTGCAGGAAGTTTTTTTATTAATAAATTATATGAAAAAGAAAAAGATGAAAGAACAATCACTTTCATTACAGACTGAATTCAAAGAACCTTTTTAGTTCTCTGTGACCATGTGAGCCTCTGGACCGTGTTCTGTCTTCTTGATATTTTTCAGTGTCAGTTAACAAATCAGTTTAGTTATAAATAAATGTCTTCACAGAAAGAGGAAGAGGAGTCATGTTTCTGTGGAGGAGCAGCCGTCCTGCTGTGTTTTGTGTCAGGACGTCCTGAAGGATCCAGTCTCTACCAGCTGTGGACACTGGTTCTGCAGACAGTGCATCACCTCATACTGGGACCAGTCTGGTCCATCAGGAGACTCCTCCTGTCCCCAGTGTGGAAAAAGATCCAGAACAAGACCTGGACTGCAGACAGCCAGTCAGAGCAGCACTGAACAAAGTAAGACTGCACATCTGTCTGTTGATGTCTTCATGTCTGAAAACATGACTTGTTGTTTTAATACATTTAAGCCATTTAAGATCACTATAAATGCTGTTACATTTTAAGAAACCCAAATTTAGTCTCAGTGACCTGTGTTCTCCTTTGAGAAAATAATTTGAACCCAAACAAATTTTAATTTAACATTGGTTTTATGATAGTGCCCCCTGTCTTGGCAGTATCCAAGGTAAGGCACCCAGGAGACATCCTGGCACTACCCAAACCCGAAACCTCCTGACCATAGATGAGGGTTGGGTTATCAACTGGTGTATCAGAAGCTCTGTCTTTGGGCTCCACTTCCTCTTCACCATAACGGTCTGGAACAAGAAAATATGTAAAACTTGTACCACTGCAACCCTACTCAGGCAAAGGTGGGGACGTAAGCAGTCTAACCTCTGGCATTGCAGACTGGTTCTAGGGGGTCTTGCCTTTGCAGTAATCACTCAGAATGCTGTTTGTTTTCCATCTGCAAAGATGATGATGGAGAACTATCAAACTCTGCTTAAAGCAGTAACATTGGTCTGTCACAGAAAAACAGTAGGGTTGATAGTTTAAAAATTTCCAACAGTCAGCCGATTAACTGGCAAATGCCAATATATTCACCCCACCCCCATCTCCTCAACTGAGGGATCTGTGTGAATGGCAAGTTTGCTATGTCACATACGGTATGTATATTTGTTACATCCAATGAACAAAACAAACTCACTAAGTTTCATGAAATGAAATGTTCTTACACCTATTTTCATTATTAAACAGACAGCTACAACTGATCACCTTATGAATTCAAGTTTTTCTCTTATATCAAACTCAGACAAGCT
>JAJHUR010089729.1:0-15243 GCA_027495735.1 Lutjanus campechanus
TTCCCTTTTTCTTTTTTTTTTTAAGTTATTTTTTTTGGCCATTTGTGCCTTTATTGGATAGTGACAGCTGAAGAGTAGACAGGAAAGGGGGCAGAGAGAGTGGGGATGACATGCAGCAAAGGGCCGAGGGCGGGAGTCGAACCAGCGACCGCTGCAGAGGACTACAGCCTCAATACATGGGTCGGACGCTCTACCCACTGAGCTAAACGTCCGCCCGTTTTTCCCTTTTTCAAAAAAGAATGAATGCGCGTAATGGGAGATAGAAACACCTTTTCTGAATAAATTGTGACAGAGCAAACACTGAACTCACATGACTGATCAGCTGTTTCTGTTTCAAAAGTCTCCTCATCATGGCTCTGTAATACATCCATGATCAATCCACACAGATCTGATGTAACCTCCCTCACATAAATACGTGAAACAAACATAAATGTCATATCTCCATTGCGTTCTTCTATCTACGTCTCTTCTTCTGCAATGGTATAATGGTTTTCCAGCTGATGAATTGACACCACCTACTGCTTATCTTGATAACCAACCTCTAATAACAGTAGTGGATAAAAACAGGCTTTCATTTGCATTTTCTTTTCCTGATTTACTTGAAATTCAGTTCAAATTTATACATTTGGACTGAAACACAGCTAATGTTGGCAACTGCATGGTGGGTAAACAGACTGAAACATCTGGTGACCTAAAGAGCCAGATATTTAACTCAGGAGCTGGTGGAAACCAGGACAGAGATAAAAAGAGTCAATTTTATAAGAATAATAATAAGACTTATAATACCTAGATTTATCAGGTGGCTTAAGACATGACTCAAAATGTATGCTAATGTTGCTGTATTTCTGCTGGACATGTAAAGATACAACTGACTGCTTACACCTTCACACACACACATTTTCATTTACTGGTCTTGAGTTCTTCAACAAATCAATTATAACTACAATAATATATATAAATATACAGTATACACAAATAATATATTGTTACATACAGTATCTGCTTATTTGACACCAAATTGCCTCAACCTTTATCCACTGAAACTTTACTCCGTAAGGATTAACTCAACATCAGTTTGCTTCAGCTGCACTGTGTCTGCCTCAGCTGTATAGACTCCAGTGTACTTTGGGCTTGATTGTAATGATTGACATTCTCACATGCTAACATTAGTAGTGACACACTTTTAGCTCTGGTCAGTGCAAGTGATTCATCTTTTCCTTGAAATTCCTTGTTACACTCATTGGATTAATATATTTTAAAATGTAATATAATGCAAAAATGTTTACTTTCCATCGCTTTACTCAAACATTCTAACTTGATCTATCAGGGATGTTGTGAAATCTAAATTCAATATTTAGCCAAACATAAATAATGCATTTTATTAAATATTTCTCCTTTCTCAATTTGCTTGGTATTATTTTTTAAGTACTGAGAGAGACATAACTATACTCGCCTACAAAACACCAAACAAGCCGTTCAGAACTTATCACATATTCTTTACATCACTGTTGAACAACGCAGAGCAAACAATGGTGTTGTTGTCAAGTGTGTTTTTCCATTGTCTAGGCAGCCATTTTCTTTTCACTACTGTAGATACATGAGCATGTTGAGACCTAATACTCCATTGTGGAGAATATCTTTAATTATTTTTTGTCTGAGGTGCCATATCATTGTGTGGCATTTTGAGGCACAATCTTAGAAAGTCTGCATGTCTGAATTGCAGTTGACTTGTGTTGTATTGAAGGGTGGATGAGATGCTTAAAAAATCTGAGATATAAGAGTTGGCTGGTGCACAACACTGCCTGTATTCACAAAGCTAACCCAGAGAAAAACATTTGGCCACAATAACTAGTATAATGTAAATTTGACAGCTCCCTTCATTAAAATGACTGTTTAGCAGCTACCTTGTAGAGCTTGTGGTACTACATAAAAACACAAATAGGAACCCTTGTGAAACTCTCCTTCTCTGGTTTCTCTGTGTGCATCCATATCCCCCACACTTACAGTAAGCTATACCGTAGGTGTCCTCTGCTCAGCCGCATGTCCACGTACCAGCTCTAAATTTAGCACTGCACTTTTCCCCTCAGTTTGTTGACCCACACTTCATCCAACAAACATACACAAGAAAAATTGGACCTGTCCCTATTTACCTACAGTATTTACTGCCAGAATATGTTAGATATGGCCTACCTCTATATCTTACATCTGCAGAGTAAATAAGCCTCATACTGTTTGTGTTATATTACATGATAGGACAGAATAAATCTTTGGAGCACAAGAGGCACAATTAAGTCAAAATATAGCCAAGACATGTCAGCAATTTTTAAAAATTAGCTCATAATAATCAGCTTGCTAACATCATCAACTTAAGCTGGCCACATCCATGTGTTTATGTGAAGCAATACCAAGAAGCATAACCATTATCTCACATTACAATTTCCAGTAAAGCACAACGCTGCTGGGTCTTCATTACCTTAGTTATCACAAACATCATGTGGCTATGAGCGCCAGCTTTTCCTCAAGCACGTCAGATGTAAACAGACAGCAGAACAAGAGTTCAAAGAGAGTTTGGTGGTGATGAACAACATCAACGCCTCACTGAAACACATTCTCAGGTGAGCCCAGAGGCCTGGAAACTCTCTCAGAGTTGATTTTATATAACTGACATGGCAAAAGCCTGAGAGCAATGTTTGGTTCAGCAGTCAAACTGACAGCGTAGTGAGAAATCTGACAAGTCCAGATGAGCGCTGGGCAATAACGCATGGGCTGCCGACGGGATAAACACCAACATTTAAAAATACCTTTAACAGGAAATGGAGGGATAATATTTGGCTGCGAAGGGTATGTGTCAACAGAAATGTCTGTGTATTTATGCTCTTGTGTACACTGTGTGCTCTCTCCTTCTCTCTCTGGCACAAACACACACAGCCTGAGGGTTTATTACAGTGAGCCACGTGCTGAAGCATCTCATCAATACAGCTGATTTCCTCCTCCATTCAGACTACACAAGACATCCTATTTCCCGTTTTGTTCACATACATAAAGCTCCAGACAGATAGCAGGGAGAGTTATAGTAACTTTCTGTTACAACATCTGAACTTCAGCATTCAGACACCTTGTGACATGATGTCAATAAACTGCACATGAGACAGACTCATGCCAACCAGTCCAGCTGGTCTCTGGGTACTGACATCAGGGGACGACAAAGGGAAATTTAAGTTTTGATTCATCATTTCCTGACAGAAGAACAGTGTACGTGCATGACATCAGACTTTAATTTCGTCAAATGAGGCAGCAGCAGAGTCTGTACTGAAACCCACCTTTGTGCTTCAGGCAGATACAATAAAAACAACCAGTCAGAACTTTGCTGAGGCACTGAGGTTAAGTACAGTTATTCAGGGACTTGACTTGAGTATTTCCATTTTGTTTCGTACTTCTAGTTCATTGTTTCAGAGAAAAATATTGTGCTTTTTGTGCCACCTTTAGCTGACAGCGACCCTTGTGTTTATTTGCTGACAATACTTGTGTACTTAAACCTGCAATAACTTTTTTCTTTTGACCACATAACATCACCTGTTGATATGGTGAACATGTTAGCAAATAGTTTCTCACATACAGTAGTTAAAGAGCAATATTACCATTTATTTTGAGCTGTGTTTGTTTAGCATTGTGTTTGGTCTCCATCAGCTCCTGAGGGATACATCTGGCTCTTTAGCTGCTAAATGATGATTGTAGCTGCTTCAAAGTCATTTTGATACTACACAGACTTTTTAGGGAGAATAACGCTCCGTGACCCATACTGTATGCATGTTCTTGCATCATGTAACTTCAGGGTCAGGAGAAGCACATAACGCTTTATTGCACTAAGTCACACACCATCAACAACCACATCTCTGATTTTGGTGAAACTGGATCCTATTTTATGGGAATTTTTTTTTTCCGGTTTTCCCTCTGATGTCATCTGGCTGCTCTGCCTCAACACTCTGTCATGTACGGAGTTTCCTGATGAGCTAGTGGGGAACGCTGATGGGGAACGGCACAAGACTAGGCATAAGAAATGGAGGGCAACAAAACCGGGCTCAGCAGCCTCTATGTGGACATCATGTCAGATGTGAAGAGGATGATGACGAAGGAAGCTAAATAGATAAAAAGAAATTTACTGAACAAGAGGCCACTGGACAAGAGTAAATGTCGGACTCGCTTTAGTTGGTGGCAGTTGGTCGCAAAATAAAAGAAAATAGAGAATAAAAAAGAAAATAGAAATAAAAAAGAAAAAGAAATAAAAAGACAGATGCCAAGATGGCCTCCTTGTTGTTGGACTAGTAAGTTATATTAGTTGGCTTGCTACTGTACGTCATGTGTTGTTGCACTTGTTTACTGTAGTATTGTTACTTTTACGCAAGTTTAAACATTAAAACTGTGCATATGTTTACTTACAATACTACTTCATTCAGAGACATTGAAAGAGACACTGAAACGTTTGTCCTCAGTATGTTTGGAATAATGGTGTAATACATGCTAATATAAATCGTTTATAAATCCACTGCAGTGTTGAATCAGCTGTCAATTGTATCACAGCATGCAAACACAGTTGTCAAATGTCAACACCGATGAGTACTGAGGTACGTTTGACAGCGAGGATGTGTTTGAAAGTGTTCAGCTTTTGTTTCCTGGTCATTTTTAGACTTTCCTCTAATATGTTTCCCCGGGGGCCATTTCCTGTCAGTCTAATGGTGCAAGACGACAGCAGTTGAGTTGTGGGGGAGGCAGACTGCTGCAGCCCAGTGCTGGGAAAATATGACCCAAAACACAACAAAATAACCTCCCACCAGAAGTCTGAAGGCTATCCTGTGAGCAGTCCTCCTCCTTGGACACATTTGCTATTTAACCTTTAACACATAAAGTGACTCAGAGCAAACAAACACAGCCCTGATAACAAAGTACTGACAGCAAATGTAGACCTGTCACATACCTCCACGCAGTCACTTTATCTGCCAGACGTGTGAAAATGTAACAATGGCACTGAGGCTGCAGGATACGACCTGCAGTACATGCAATGTTAAAGTTTCCATGAAAAAGATGGTGGAAGGCTTATTGCTTATGTGTTTCCTGTAAAACAGGCAGCAAAGGAGTGTCCTGTCACAGACATTGATTGGGGTTGACAGCAGCCAGTAGTGCTATACGTTGCCATGGCTAACCAAGCTGATGGCAGTTAGCGGTTAGCTAGCTTACTTTAGCAACAAGTAAAGCTATCTTCCCATCAAACTCTGCAAACCTCAGCACTGTATTCCCTGTCTGTGGCTGGGTGTATTGAGGCTGTGTTCCTCCCGATGACCAACAGGTTTTCTTTGTACACTGAGGCCCCCAGACACACTGCAGTCCACTCTGGACCTTGAATGTATTCTCCTTTGCTCCGGCAGCGTCATGAGCAACAAAGTGTTTCACTGGATGAAAATTTAGCAACGTCCTCAAGCGCAGGATGAGTTGTCAGCCATTTTTAACCATTTTACAGGAAAAGACAAACTCTGAAATACCTATAAAAAATACCTGAAAATATCTACAAAATGCCTTTTTTGTCATTGCTCTCCGGATATACTGATGCAATAGATATGTGATAAAAACACTTATACACTGATTTTGGCTTCACAAGAACTTTGTGTTGTTAAAAGAAAAAATAAGGTGACTAAAACTATTCCAGCAGCTACACACCCTTTCAGATTGCGTGATCCTGCTGTTGCAGATTATCACAGGAGAATGTTATTTGGGCGAGACTGAAAAACTCAAAGCCCTCTCCTGAAAAATACCAAACTTAATGTTGTGCTTCATGAAAAATAAAATCAGGATATTTTCAGCATTTGAAAAAAGCACCTTTTTCACCAGGGATCTATGCACTTTTCCACTTTTTGGTGCTTGTAGGAACAGGTATGAAACAAGGCAGGCCTTGTCCCAGCCTTGGTTTAATATCTCACTACTACAAAACACAAACTCTGAACTCGCAGAGACTGACCGACCGGCAGCCTCACATTCCAGCAGAGAGAGCAAAGAGGGAGGGAGGTCTGACTTGGATTAGTGCCAAGACAGTTTTCCTCCTCATGTGTGATTCCCCTATAAGTCCTTTGTTCAACATACACCACAGACTTGACCAACAAAATTAACAGAACAACAGCCGCAAACAAGCATTATTAACACATTTAAACTTGGAGGCTGGCGTACGTGAGCAAAAACAAATCACACGTGGGCACTTTTGCATAAGTTGCTCAGCACATACCATGGCACCGACACACGCACACACAGACATACACACATTTGAACACACCTGATCCTCCACGGCCACATCCCGCAGGGCCGGAGTGTCCCGTGGGCCTCGGATCCAGCTCAGTATCTGGCCCATGTTGGCTTAAAGTGCCTTCGAGTGTGTGTGTGTGTATGTGTCAGTCAGCCTCTGCCTTGTCTGTCGGCTTGCAGCATGTTTCTGACACACGGGGAATGGGAAAGGGAGGGAGAGGGAGGGACTGGAGGGGGGCGTGGTTGGGGAGCAAAGAGGGCAGAGGGGAGGGAGGCTCAGATGTGGAAGCTGTAACTCCTTGGGCTATAAAGGGAAGGGAACTGACCGTGGACTGACACCCACCTGATGAGGGGCCACATCTGAGCTGCTTCTAAAAGGAATCAGATACTGTTTCAACACACACACACATAAAAATATGCCTGCATGGGCAGATGTGTAAAACTATTTTTTGCAGCATGCAAAAGCTAATACAGGAACTTAGAGGAATCAACATATCTTTTTTCATTAACTTAACATGAATATAAAAGTTTTATTTGTTCAAGTTGATTAAACTTGAAATTTCTAGTATTTAATTTCAGGAAACTTCAGAAATTATAAACTAGAGTTGGATGAATGTACTGAAAGAGTTCAATCAACTCGTTAATTTAGGTTTCTTATGAAATATGATCAAATTATTAGCAGACTTCCCAGCATGCACTATTATAGTTTGAAGAAAACATATATGATGAAATCTGTGTACTTAAAGATAAGTAATAGTTGTTTGTTTTCACAATAGCTCATGAAAACACTGCAAACCATGATGACGGTTATTAGTGAACTGAATCCTAACACCCAACACTTAAAATTTAATGAATTCGCCGGGAGCTATTTCACATGTTATCTTTGTGCCAATAATGCTGGAACAAAGTAGTCTGTCAGTGTAACTGAAGAGTTTTTGTTTCAACTTAATATTTCAAGCTTACTGAACATGTTTTCTCAAGCACAACTGAATTAATTTGACAAAAAGCCCGAAAAAAGTTTAAGGCAGCCTGCACACTAACTTTTTAGGTTGAAACGAATATTTTTTACAGTGTAAAAGAAGTCTAACTGAGACAATGTCCAAGCTACTTATCACCAAGCACACACCCAGATTTGTGATGATATACAGGCGCTGAGCACACAGGCATGGAGACGCACACATGCATATGTACACACCCCTCTCTGTACACGCAGCAATAAAGCACTGTTTGTGCAACCACCTTGGCTGCCTAATTGCCTATGAGAATCAAGGGAGGGGCCAGTTTTATATTACATCTGCTTCAACTTTCTGCCAAGAGAGACAAGACTGAGCTGAAAACTTTCAGTCTTTATCCCACAACACTGACATCACCTCTAGAGGATAACAACAGGGAGTTATACTGATTAATCCCTGGTTGTTTCAACATCTGGTCACCAGGTCAGTTAATCAATAGCCACCAGCTGAGCCAGTGACTGTTATCTTTGGCAAATGGAGAGAATTTTATCATGATTCTGTGAATAGAAAATGTATAGAGGAAACAAGAATGTAGGGAGTGTTTCCACAGAACATGTGACGAATATATTTACTGAAGCTTGAGGCATGGGTGTTGGCTTTCTGAACTTCCCACACGGTACTTTTTATTCAAGATAGATGCTTTTCTTTGAACTATATTTAAACATCATACTCCGCAAACTTCAAAAGTGGAAAGACAATATTATCTGCAGTAGCGTCTTTTATGAAAAAACACAAATACAGACTGTGTGGAAGAAGTACAAGTACACTCAGGTGTATCTGAAGCCATTTTTTTCCTCCCATTGTTTTCATGTCATTTACAGACAAGTGCAAAGTTCAATTCCACTCATAACTCTGAGGCTTCTCCTCACCTAGGACCTGAGTGTATTGTTTGTCCCTTTGGGCAACGCTTGGGCGGGGTGAGCAGACAATACTGTCTTTGAGTGAGTCACTGTGATGGAATCAGTCTGTGCTCCCACAGCCGAGCCTTTCATTTATGAGTGTATTAGTAGCACACCTCAGCAGAATTTGCAAATAATATACTCTGCTATCACTGAGTTTAAACCAGCCGGACAAGAAAGTCCTGTTTGTGTCGCTACCACTTAATGCCCAGGTGGACCTGTGAGCTGTCCCTTTAAGTATGCAACGTGGAAGGGTTTAAAGAAGCAAAACATACTTGAGTGCAGTCACAACCTGTAACACCATAGTGGGTGCAATACCATACTGAAAGTGAGTGGGGGAAAAAGCCACATCACTGTTTGATTTTTTTAATAGAACTAAGATCACAACACATAAAGCCCAATGGATGCTGACGTTCTATGACCGATGCCAATATTAGTGAGTAAACAAAGTCCATTATTGATATATTGACATCTCGGCACTAGAACAGTATACTTGCATTAGTATATTTAATAATATAAATAACTGTGAATTGAAATGCCGCTTATAAAACAAACAAACAAACAAAAAACAATCTGCATTACATTCTGTAAAATATACTGTATACATGGCCATAACCATGACATAACACCCATCATGATAATTGATGGGGTGCCAGGCTTGAGCACTGCAGTTTAGGACAAAGGGATTATTCATGACACCATTATAAAATAATTTGATAGTGCAATATAACTTAATGACATTTTATGGCGAGTCCAAATTGTACGACTAGTTGGGATCAATAAAATTATGATTCAGTTATGATGGTTTCATACCGGCTAAAGTCAAAACCAACCACAAATGACATTATAATGTAGCGTTAACACATAAAGCTAAATAGTTTCTTTAAGTTTAGGCATGCTATCGCATGTTTATGATGGGTAATGCTGGCTTGATTAATGTCAAGTTGTTATAACACAGACATCTCAAACAATGTCCACTTTGAACTAAAAATGACAGAATTGATGGAATAACACTCAATAGTCATATAAAAATCATAAGGGCTCCTTTATGTCAGAGGTGTCATGTCATGGTTATGAAGGTGTCATGTCAGTCTTATGCACACCCCACTCAATTAAAGTGTTACCAAAGTTTGTTATCTGGCAATAAAATCTAATTAAAAATAATAAATTAAAAACTAATAACTGTTATGCATTCAGTAGCTGTCTCTTATACACATCTAGATGTGTATAAGAGACAGGATATATACGAAGTCTCATTATTGATATATTGACATCTTGGCACTAGAACAGTATACTTGCATTAGTATATTTAATAATATAAATAACTGTGAATTAAAATGCCGCTTATAAAACAAACAAACAAAAAACAACCTGCATTACATTCTGTAAAATATATACATGGCCATAACCATGACATAACACCCATCATGATAATTGATGGGGTGCCAGGCTTGAGCACTGCAGTTTAGGACAAAGGGATTATTCATGACACCATTATAAAATAATTTGATAGTGCAATATGACATTTTATGGCGAGTCCAAATTGTACGACTGTAGTTGGGATCAATAAAATTATGATTCAGTTATGATGGTTTCATACCAGCTAAAGTCAAAACTAACCACAAATGACATTATAATGCAGCGTTAACACATAAAGCTAAATAGTTTCTTTAAGTTTAGCCATGCTATCGCATGTTTATGATGGGTAATGCTGGCTTGATTAATGTCAAGTTGTTATAACACAGACATCTCAAACAATGTCCACTTTGAACTAAAAATGACAGAATTGATGGAATAACACTCAATAGTCATATAAAAATCATAAGGGCTCCTTTATGTCAGAGGTGTCATGTCATGGTTATGAAGGTGTCATGTCAGTCTTATGCACACCCCCACTCAACTAAAATGTTACCAAAGTTTGTTATCTGGCAATAAAATCTAATTAAAAATAATTAATTAAAAACTAATAACTGTTATGCATTCAGTAGAACTGAGCAGATTGGTGTTTATTCCACTGTCATACACCATCAAGCCAAGTCAATTTTATTTATATACCCCAATCTCATCTCGCTTTACAATCTGTATAGTATATGTTACCCTATACCCTTTGGCCCTCAATATACTGTATTCCAGAGGTTATCAAACTGTGGGATGTGCCCACATTTTGTGGGGGTGACAGACTCTGAAAACCTCTGCTGCACTTTGTAACCTCTGTATTCCACCTGATCAGCCTGTGTGTTCACACGGCAATGGAATGAAGTTGTGCAAGTTTGCCTTCATATCCCTTCTCTCTGCCTAAAAAATTTAAAAAAAGACAAACATGCACAGCACAGGTACATACATGATAAATGGCCTTACAGTATATACTGTACGTACATGTTGCAGTGCACTTCAAATGCTCATACTTGCTTATGTGTGTGCAGATGCCCACACAGGCTTTTTCACATGGCTTCAGAGCGTGGCACACTCCCTGGCGGACAGACACACCTTTACCGATGTTACATACCAAATGACCAAGCCTGTAAAACTAGCTGGTGCACCATGGGAAACAGATGTCTTGTCCTGTAACCTCCCAAAGATCTACAGTACTTGAACTTGTACCACTTGTTTGGCATGTGGCCATGCTAATTAGTTTTCTTCACCTGTGACTTCAGATGATCAGATTTGCACAAAAGGATTTGATTAAGTGACAAGAAGAACTAATAGTAGAAGATTAACTTCTAAAATAGGAAAGTTACACAGGAGAATAAAGTTAAATATATTAGCAGAATGAAAATGAATGAATGACATTGCCACATAAGTGTCCATATGTAACTGGACTCCTCGGCTAAAGTGGCACTCTTCTTTATATATAGACTCATGTGGTACTACAGTCACCACTACTGGCACCACAGCAGCTCAGACATCCACAAACTGCCCGTCACCACCTCAGACCTGTTCCTAGAAAGAATTCAGGGCTTATACACCACCTTAACTAGCTGTTTGTAGATACATAACTCTAAACTTTAACATCTTTGTAGAGATACATCAGAAAATATACATTATAGGACAGACAAGAGTTGTTTCTAGTGCTGAAAGTCTGGAAATAGTCCTAGAAAAACTACATATACACTTTCTACAAAAATGTAAAAATAAATGTGATTCCTAGAAAAGATAAAAGTTTTTTACTGATAAATATAAAAATAGCTCAGGATTTTCTGGAAAGGACAAATGGGTTGTGGGCCTATTGGACTGAGTGAGAATAGAGATGAGATTGCGTATGGTCACCTGTAACTCTGGATTAACAAGATCATGTGTTTTGATATTTGGCAATGGAGAAAAAAGCAGAAATGTTATGGGTGTGGGTTCACTGCAACTCCTCATCTTCAACAGAGCGAACACACAAACAACTTTATCAGGCTGCAGGTTCGCAGACAAGCGGCAGACAGCTCTTATCTGAGGAATCAGCATTTTAAGTTCACACACTCAACCATGACTGCACTCAGCAGAGGGAGACAAACACAAACTTACGTTCACACTCAGTGTATACTGCAATCCAGCACTCTGCTTTCACTTCTGAACAATATGTACTCATTTACAGTTGATGCAAGTAGTTATAACACATCTCTGATGTGGAAACTCCATTTTAAGGTCACAAAATTATCATGACCCCAACAATTAATTTTTTAAATTAATTATTAGATATTTCAAACCTATTTAGTTTCTTTGATAATCAAAACTATAGCAGTCAAATAAGCCAGTCTTGAAAATTTACTACAACCCTGTCTGCTTATCAAGCGAGTGAGTTGTTCACTGCTTCACATTCAATTTTATCTTTTCAACAGAATTTAAATTGAAACTGAAACTGCAGCAGTGTTTTCAGGCCAAAATACCCCCTTTTAAAAATCAATCTTGCAAGCTTGTGTGAGGAAAAAAAAAGACTTTTCTTCTCAGGCTTCAGTGTGCATCTGTATTATGAGACAGCAGGAGGTGAAGTCAGTACCTTGCCATAGTAGTGGGACCCTGCAGTGGGACTGTAGGCTGTGAACCTGCTACTGTGATGGACTTCAAGTGGGGAAGTAGCTGCTCCTTCATGCTACACACACAAACACACACCAACCAGCTTGTTATTGTAGGTGCAAAGGCTTTTAGTAATAAATACAATAGGATGTCTGTACAGGATGCAGAGAGTTCAGCCTATTGTGTTGGTGGTCGATTCATTTAACATCTGACGAGAAATGTTCCTGATAATCTTTTTGACATTCTTGCTTTTTAACGTCTTTAGTAAGAGTCTAATGCTAACAAATTCAACTAATAACAAGCAAACATCGTTTGGTCATGTTAGCTTCTTATTATATTTAGATAACAAGTGTACAGTATGTCATTCAAATTGCACATTTTAATCTTTCAAAATAAAAGTTTGGAATCAGTAACAAGACACTGCAGTGTAATTTGACATCTGATCTTGACCTTACAATACGGCGGGATATTGATGCCACACCAGAAAAAGAAACACGGATCATGTATCACATTATAATGTGATAGGTGTATTGTTATAACATAAATTCACATTATTACAATGTACAAAATTATCACATAAAAACAAGAAATGTTTCTTGTTAAAACAATATATCATTTATCTTGCAATAATGTGAAATGTTTGATGTTATGTGATGTTGTGATAACTTTTATTGTTATAACATCACATTATAACAAAGTAGATTATCATGTTATAACCTGAAATGTTTCACGCTAATAAGATAAATAGTGTCTTTTAATAACAAAGAAAGTTTTGACTTGCTTGGCTTGGCTCCTGGCACCTCAGGGTTGAGTCAGATAATTAGTTCCATGACTAACCAAGCAGACTAGCTAACGCCAGCTACAGGTAACAGCAGACAGTTACAAGTTCACTAGCTAACTGTTGTCTGTCCATCAGCTAACCTGTACGCTAATCACACTGGTACTGCACTCTGTCGTCAAACTGGCATTATAACATTTAATGACATATTTATGATAAGTAGGCTACAAATGGTACCACTTTACTTGAAGTCCAGGAAATTATCCATGACACCATTACAAAAGCATATTTGTCATATGTAATGTCAAACTGTCATAACAACGACATTATTGGCTTGATTAATGTCTCAAACAATGTCAGCTTTGCATAAATGTGCTTACTTGACTGAATGACACTTAATGTCAGCAGTCATGAAGATTACTAAAGACTTCCTCATGTTCATGGCAGGCATCACAACATGGTTATGACAGTGTAATGACAGTCTTATGAACAGCTCTTCAAATAAAGTGTTACCACAGTTCCTGTTATAACGTTATAACAATATCACATTAAAATATTAAATGTTTTATGTTTTTAAAATAACTTATTAATATGAAACATTTTAAGGCATAATTAGATAAGCAATAAGTCGTTATAACAAAGAATTCTTGTTATAACAGTAAAAGTTTGTATGTCATGATAAGGTGACAATATTTTGTTGTAATGTAAAACTATCTTTTTGTAACATGAGAATATCTTGTTTGAACTTGTGCACTGAACATCGTGCTCACAATAAAGTCTTCCCGTTATAACGTGATACTGGTCCATTTTTCTTTTACTGGCGTGAAGAAATAACTGGAACTAATTCAAAGCTGTACAAAGTCTGCGTGTTGAAGCCTATCTCAGTTTAAATAGTCACACACCCTCATATATAAACAGTGTGTGTGTGACAGAACATGGGCAAAGCCCTTATAATAATTTAATTCAATTCAAAGGTTATCTTGTGCAGCCTATGCCAAGTCTGACGGCGCGTTCAGCAGAGCTCAGACACTTTCAGACTAGTCGTGCTGGTTTTCTGCAGTAAAAGTACACACGCAGGCAGACTGCAGCGTCTCTCCAGGTGCCAAACTCTACCTAAGACATACCATTGAAGTGTTTGGCCGGAGGGACAAATAGAAGACAGACAGAGAGAGAGACGAGGAGGTGAAAAGTAGCAGATGTACTCACAAGACTATTCCAGTACGCTGCATACGCCATGAGGGATCAGGAGGCGAACACACAAAACCCTGCACTACCACTCTCTCCTGTCCTGTCCTCCTCTCCTCACCGCAGGAGCTTTTCTGTCATGCCTCCCCAAACACGGTGCCACTCCCAACACACACACACACACACACACACACACTCACACTTCAGCTACTAATTATCACACAATGCTGTCTGTATTTCTCGTCTTGCTCTGACTCAACCATATTACAGTAAAGTTATCCCTTTCCAGCGGGGTCTTGCTCTTCCACATACCAAAGATTAATCAACATGGATCTGTATGTATGTGCACCACCCACACACACACTCCCATCACTGCACACACACATTTCCAAAGAAGGAACTTGATAGAGTCAACTATTGTTGGATTATTTCCCTGCCAAACATGGGGAAGAAGAGGGGGGTTGACCAAATAGTTGCAGCTGAAGCTTATTTGGTTGCAGAAGTGGACATGAAATCCAAACATGACCATTGAGCTTTTCAGCCATTGGCAACAGCTGGTGTATCGACTGACCGATGATGCTGCCTATAGGCAGTTAATCGATGCATCTGCAGCAGATTTGAACTCCTTTAAAACAGCAACATCCAGTGTAACCATCCTGAAAAAATACGCATCACATACACTCCAGAATAGGCACTGAAAATGTAGCTAATTACAGTTTACTGCAATCTTATTTTAACCATTGCAATGTTGTCTTGCAGAATAAACTATATGAGTTGTTTTTTCCATCTTCCTGAAGTTGCTCCGTGCTCCTGCCTCCTGCATTAAAAGATTTAAAAACTTACTTCCTTCGCCTCCTTGGTGTTTTTATGGTGACCATGGCCCCTCTTCTTATGCGGCATCTTTAATTTTTGGATGGATGATGAACTTTTAAAGTTTCCTTCTGCGCCCTCAGTCCTCTGAAGGGAATCAGAGTCCGTCAAAACAGGCTTCTGATCTGCCCCCTCGGAGCAAAATTAGTTGCCCCTCCCGCTGACAAAACATTCGCGTCTGATGATTGATCAGAAGAAGCTGGCATGAGCTGAA
>JAJHUR010089730.1:0-20940 GCA_027495735.1 Lutjanus campechanus
AATTTTTAGATTTCATTTTCAAAACCAAAATAATGATAAATCACATTCACAGCTCACTTTGACCAATTTTCAAAATACGTTTTTTTATTTCTAAACCTCAAAGAATCAAATTTATCTAAAGAAAAGTAAATCATCTCAACTAAAGATTATAGGTCAGCAAAACTTTTTAAAGTTCATCTCAAAAGTCAAAAAGTTTGAGTTGGGCTCAAAACTAAAAAATCTATTGCAGTACACTGCCTTGACATTTTGAGTTGTCTTAACTTTTTAAATTTATTTTTGTGGTATAAAGTGATTCTCACATTCTCCAACTGTAGACCGTACACAAAAAAATACATATTTTTCAAATTTTGATATTTTGTCTAAAATGTGTGTCATAGCCTACATCTATGGCTCAGTGCCTTTTCATCTAAATTTTGGCGGCTAGTCTTCTTGAGTCTCCATAAGCTAGCTATGGATGCCAAATCAAAAAAGAAAAGGTCTTCATGGAAAAGAGAATTTAATTGTTGCAGTTCCAGGCAGATTTTTTTTTCTGTTTTGGCCAAAAATGGCTCTTCTGATCATAAAGATTACAGTCCCCGGCACTAAAGAAACAGAATCTGGCTTTGCCAGATTTCTATCCTTTTTATTTTCTCTTCTATATACAACAAAAACAATAAATGCATCACTTCCACTGCCAAAAGACCAAGAAAAAAATTCCAGCACTATATCACTCAATAGCAGGTGTTACATTACCTGTTAGACTTTCCTGTAGCCCGATGTAGCTTTGTCTTACATACAAATTATACATGTTAGAACATGTTTAAGTTTGACTCTTAAACTGTTGGTCACAATTTCTTTGTTCATGATTTTTTGTGCGGACCTGAAACATGGCTCAGTGATGTGCCGGAGACAGTCACGCCCCACGAACCACCACAAGAAAAACAATGCCTCCCTCTCCCTAACAGTCATGAACGTACCATCAGCAACTCTCAGTCCAAATCAGTTCCAACAACCCAACACAGAAGAAAAAAAAGATACCATTCTATCCCTGTCCTCTGGCTCTGTTGGTTCAAACATGTTGGACATGTCCAATAAAGCTGGTAGACGGAGCATCCATGTTACAGAATGCCCCCCAGCGTTTCAGAGCAGAGAAATGTAGTAATTTTTCATGATTTTGAGACCTAATTTTAGTCACTTTTTTTAATCATTCAAATTTGGCTGGGTGATTAATAACATGAGCACACATTTATTGTTGCTTTACACCAAATTTAAGACATGCAGAAATAGAAAAAGACTTGTGGTTTAACAAGCAGCCACCTATGTTTTGGAGGTTTCTTTGGAGCCGCCTGAGCACCAATGATCACATGCTGCTCCCTGACTCGGAGCAAAACCCAGAGAGTTCTGAACGTAGCCTAATCAATGTCTAGCTAGCAAGCCCAGAAGGCACAACAGGCAAAAAAGACGATATTGACGTAATGATCTTTAATGCCCCCACAGAGTCTGTAGTCTTATGAATTGCAAATCTACACGTATCGCAATTCAATATTACCATTTATTCAGATTTGTGTGGGGGTTTTTTTAAACACTAGACCATGAAACTCTACACTTTGAGAGGCCGTATCATGACACGCACTTCCAAAAACAATGCACATCACTTGTCAGTCATTCTTGCTTTCTTTGTACAAACATCATTGCTATACGGCCTATAAAAGCAGCAAATAGAATACTTTTTAAGTAAACTTTGCTGTTTGTGCACATCTAGCTGGTGCCATGAAAAAAAAAATTAAATAAGATGTTTTGCCAAAATGAACAGAGCCCCAGAAAACGGCATGCAGCACAGTGTGAGCATTTAAATTAATATTATTCATATAAAATTGAACTTGAAGACTGTCCTCAAAAAAAAGAAAAAGACTCTTTCAAAACCCTGGCCTTGACTGCATAGAAAAGTGGTAAATAAAATGTACAACACAATAAATAAAAAGCATATTATACCTTTTGAAGCAAACTGCTACATTTACTGTAGTTTTTCCTGTTCATCACATTGTGAACAATAAATCAAATATAAATGTATATGCTGCCCTCTCCTGGCATGCAATGTCTCTCTCAAGTGGTAGCTGTGTTCAGAGTTTGAGTTTTGACCCTTTGAGGTTGCTGTAGCTGGTCAGTGTGGAGCGTTGAAGCCAGAGAAACAGATTGAGTTAGCAATGTGAGGTCAGCAGCTGTTAGCTTGTGTCCACCGAACAAAGGAAATTTATGCCTTCAAGTATGTTTGTTATGATTATATTACCGCAATCAATGAGAATTCTAATTATGTGTTAGCATCAAGCTAACAGACCAAGCACTAGTTATGTGTCTATATACATGTATTTACACATATATTTTAAAAATCAATTCAGGAATCTGAATTCGACCACAGATCTTATTTAAGGCATCTAACCAAAAACCCACTGACTTTGAGAAGAGGGAACCAGACATGTAAATACGCTAACTCAATTCTGGGTTTTAGCGCTCTGTTACTGAATTTCAAATTATGACCCCGTACCCCAAGCCTCCTCATTACTGTAAATAAAATCATCAATGAACATAATCACATCAGTGTAACTTGTTACTAAATGACGCGTCACTGTCCAGCACTGCTCTCACACTCTGGCTACAGGCTGGATCACAACTGTGCAACCTAATTTGGCACAACAAAGAACAGCAACAGACAAGTATTTAAATGGAAATGTTGCAAATCATCACTTGGAGAAGACAGGTAGTGTTGACAGATGATTTTGGCCAAGTGCCACAGGAGGATTTTGTTAGTCTTTGTCCATTTGCTTTCTGTCCAGTTTTTTTTTTTTCTAATTCTCTCATTCATTGCTTTTCTCTACATTTGTTTCTTCTCTTGCTCCCTACAAAGCACGCTTCATCTCAAACACAGTAATTCCCCTGCTTCTCCATCTATGATGTATAATGCAGACTGACTGGACGCAATCTCTAAAAGAGCTTTCAGCAATCATTCTTGGCGCATGTGTGTGTACGTATGCGTGTTCTTCTGACAGAAGGTAAATTATTTTTCTGCCAATATTTGGAATTGCGCTACTTGTTATTGAGTCTCACGCAGACGGTTGGGAAAGCCTCCAAAGCATTTTATTAAATACTATATCTTCTCCTGTGGTGCTTTGTTTTGCTTGTTTCGCGTTTGATGTTCGAGGGCAGCTCCTGCAGGAATAACAGCAGACTGAGTTTGTGCTTCTTGGCTGGCGAGTCAGAGGCTGTTCAGCACCATGGTGCAGTGGGCTCAGGTCAGTCGTGTTAAAGAAATCAAAGCTGGGTCACTTAGAGAGGGCTCAGGTCAATAACATGTGTATTTAGACTCCCTTTTCAGCTACAGTTTTTTACTCATCTTCAGCGCCAATGGATTTTACTTCACTTGTTTAAAGAGGGCAGAGTTTCTCAGTTTTGACATGATAAATCATCACCATCTTTTATCAACACTGTAAACAAATTTCTTATGTAGTCACAGTTAGTTAGTGGCAGCATGGTTGCCAGCAAGTTGCTGAATTAAAATTTACGATAAACTACTGTAATGCAATTTACAGTATATAGAACAAGACTGTATTACTGTGTTTTACTGTGTTTGTTCTGTATTTTGTAATTTAGTCTATTTCTACTGTATTTTATTGTACTCTATTGCAGTGTTTCCCCCAATTTTTCCCCGGGGGGCCCACATTTTAAAAATGACAAATCATTGTGACCCTGAGCAAACTCTTATCAATAAATCTTTGAAATATTTAATTAGTGCATAAATTAATGTTCCTGGCCATTTTTTTTACTGCCATTTCTGCATCGCTTTGTATAATCCTTACACATGTTATTGCAAAAACATACATGTTAAATAATTAGTAAATGAGAAATAAATGTTGCTGAGTCTTTTGTATCTTAAGGCCCAGCTAGGGACAGGCATTGCAAATTAGCTTGGGCTATAAATGCTATAGTGTGTGGCATTGATTTATGCTACATACTTGTCCCTATACAAATAAACATTAAAAAAAAAAAAAAAATGTATTTAGGAGTTGAATTAACTGGCCATCTCACTGATTTTATTTCTTCTCATTAGGAAAACAATATAGGACATTTGAATGTACCTCATAAATGAGACTTGGGTTGAATTAACAGGTTGTTGTTTTTTCCTATATTAAATCCTAAATTTGCATTTCTTCCATAGTCTTATTTATTTGGCATCACAAATAAAATGACCCTTGACCCATGCATGTATCAGTCTCTGGGAATGACTGCTCTATTGTACTGTAACATCTAATATACTGATATATTACTGCTAATTGCTACTGCTAATAACGACTGTTCCCAATAATAATAATATCAAATTATATTAATATAATAATCTAGAGTTACTAATATTGTAATATTACTAGACTTCAGAATAATGTTACAAATCAAACGGCAATCCAAAGAATGTTCTTCAATTAATTCATTTAAACTTTTAAAAACATTTTCAGAATTAGTTTTTCAATAATGTTTTCTCCTCACTGATGAACAAGCTAGACCACAATGATGAAACTCAGATCACACAATGTCAAAAAAAAAAAAAAAGACACACACAAAGACAAGTAGGTCAAAACCTATCAGTTACAGTACCAAAAGATTATTCCGACCAAACCAGTTTTCACAGAAAAATCAAGAATTGCTAACATTGCTGTACTTTTTTTGAGAGGTTAGCCACTTGCTATGCCCACTTAAGTTACAAGGTTAGCTAGAAAATGACTCTGGGAGGAGACTGCAACGTTAGCTCGCTCAACTTTTAAGTGTCATCCCACATACAAAATCTGAGGTATGCCAGAGGTCTAACATCCTAAAACTTCATGATAGAAGTTTGCATGAAAAACATAAAATGGACATAAAACGTCCATAAATCTACCATGTAGCATTGATGCTCCTTCTACAGTAATGTTATCTGGTGATGTGATGTCAGGTGATGAATTTCACTTTTTACAGTCCTGTATCACTGCATTGACATGGCATATTACAGCAAGGGTGCAACAAGCCTAAAATATACTGTATGATATTCCAGCCTGAACAAAATTACCCAGAATGCACTATAAACTAAGGTATGTTACTGTGACAAAGAACAGTGGTATTGTACTGCACGTTTTTACAGTACCATGCTGCTAAATCTACAGCAACATCTTAGAGTGAAAAGATGTTTGCAAAATGCAAACGGAGATCACTGTGCTCCTTGTACTGCTGGAATCTTTAATGTCTGAGAAAGGGTGCATATGATTTTCTTCCAGGCAATCAGTACTTCGGTGTGGCCGGGAGGTTTGCTGTGTCGTTGAAATTGCGTCTGCACAAATACAAGCTTGCTGCACTCAGCTTTTCTCCTGTAATACTACAACCACAGTCGGCGGCAGCATCCGGAGCCCGTGAACATTTTTGACATGTAGTTATCCCACCAGACACGGTTGGGAAATTGATTTTTCACAGATCTCAGAAAGGAAATGACAAGGAGACAAATCAATTTTTTGTTTTTGTTTATTGGAACAATTGTCTCCTTTCTCAGTTGTGACTATCCGCAGCCATGAAGAAGGCATACAGAGTCTGTCATGAGACTATATTCACAAAACTCTTGTCTTTATAAATTTGCTACCACGCTGTAGAAGCACAAACCAGTCTCAAAGGAATATTAAATTTTAAAAAATCAACAGAGGAGTCAAAGCAACACTGATAGCTTGGAGTAGTTGTATTCAAGTTTTTGAAGTAGAACCTCTCATGTGAAAAAAAAAGCATTTAATACCGAATAGCGTGAAATGGTTATCTGCAACTTCCCACATTTTTAACATTTTCTACATCTTTGTTGCTAAGCGCCGTTTCCTGTCGAGTTTTTACACTGGATTTCTCAGAGGTCACAGCAAAGAAGTGTTCAATACATGAATCAAGTCATATTTTAAAACACTGAATCCTCAAGCTGTACAGACGATGCTGTATCATCAGGATTACTGACCAAACATGTAGGTTTCTGCATTGGAGCTCCATCATTCACTGGACAGCACTGAGTAATACACACAACCAAGTACTCACTGACTTTGGTGAAACTGGATCATATTTTTTTGAAAAAATGCTTCCTGGTTTTCCTTCTGATGTCCAGCTGCTCTGCCTCAACTCCTGATGATTCACAGAATTCCTTGATGCACACATACCTTCAGCTGTTGCTAAGGTAACCGCCAACTGCTGCTAACTATAGCTGCCGTAAGCTAGTTAGCTCGGTTAGCCATGCAGCTAGCTGACTCTGTATGGACTAGAAGCTTAGTGGAGTAATGTTGGTGCTTACTCCGCTAGGACAGGAGTTTTAGACTGCCACGAGAAGGCGGTTTCCCGGATCGGTGCTGGGGGGAGCAGTGCTGGAATGGCCACTAGAGCCAGAGCCAGGTGAACAGGCAACCAAATGACGCTCAGGAGGCTCCGCGAACATTGTGGCAGAGGCAAAGAGACCGAAGAGGACGTAAGGAGGAAGCGGAAGCTAAGATGGGAAGAGAAAGAATGACCAAGCAAGAGACCAGATAACAGTAAACCTTGTCTTTGGTTTCGCAAAAGAAAAAAATTTCATGACAGACAGCAAGCTGGGCTCTCTTCTGTTGGACTAATTAGTAGAATTAGCTGGCTTTGTATGTCTTGTGTTGTTGCACTTACTCGATGTTCAGCTGTGCAGGCAAAGTTGTAAACTCTCTCTAGTTTTTGATCATAAGTAATGTAATGTAATCATACATGTGTACAGCTGTCCACATTTATGACAGAGGTCTTTAAGTGAATTGCACTATGAAATTTTATGGGTACCAAATCACAAAAAAATACAAATTCTTGCATGATGTTGCTTTGTTTCTGAAGGTGGCATTCTTCTCTGTGTTCAGCAGCGCTGGCTATCACTGCTCACGCCAACTGTGCAGTTATTCCAACCCGTTCCCAACTTGTTGGATGCTGATGATTTGTCACAGCCCCTCAGCATCTGATTCTGAAGCACAAGGTACCCTGTAGTGGTGTATCTGATGTGGCCAGAAAGCATCCTTAAACACATGGTTAATGCTGCAAAATGCTTATAGTTTGGTAGGTTTGGGCACAAAAACTACCTGGGTAGGTTTAGGATAACACCATGTCTGATGTTACAATAACTGCTGCGTACGTCTAGCGATGTCACTGCGAAAAATCATGACAGTCACATGACACATGTAGTTAAAGTCGTGTGACTGAAGTGATTCGCAATGAAGGATGTAACGTTACATACTGTACAATTTATAATAACATTTTGGTTTCACAGGACACAAACCCTGGCCTCCTGGGTGAAAATCCTGCGCTTGTTTGAGCCATCCATCCATCCCACCTCCTCCACATGCAAACTGTCTTTATACATACAGTCATACAGCTTTCAATGGGTTGACATTGAAGTCACTTCAAAAGCCTGATGCATCGCTTTCAGTCACTGATGTGTAGTGGCTACGTCTGTATGAGCTGCCGAGGTATGGTATGACAGCATGCAAATATTGAGACGTGAGTTGGGAATGAGACTGGATGGGTTATTCCTGTATGTAAACAACAGCAAGTAGCAAAGACGGGGCGCCTCGATGGCTCGTTTGGTGGCACATGTGCCCCAAATACTGAGGCTGCTGGTCCTCTGCAGCACCCCTGGTTTGATTCCTACCTGCTGCCTTTTTCTTTTTGTGTGTCCCCTCTGTCTCTGCCCCCTTTCCTGTCTATTTTCACCTGTGTATAATAAAGGCAAAAAAAAAAAAAAGAAAGAAAAAAAAAGAATTGCAAAGAAGACATTACTGATTTAAAACACTGATGTGACTCATTTTGTCCAGGAATAAGAGGCGGGGAGAGAGGAAACAAATCTGAGAGCCAGGTTTTGAAATGGTTGAACACTCAGCCTTATCTCGAAAAGGTGTGGAAATGGTCTGATTGACAAGCCAGATGTCCCCTCCAGCTCCCCCATGGAACACCAAGCACACAGCTGAGCTTAAGGAAGCAAGAATGTGCGGAGAAATGAGAAAAGCCTCAGCCTATCTTCTTTTGGCCGAGTGGCTCTGCACCGGCTCTGCTCTGCTCTCTCTCTCACTCCGCTCGCTCTTCTTTCTTTATTAAAAAGAAACACATGTAGTGTCGGGGCGTCCAAGTATGAAATTCAATTCTCATCCCCCAAACGGTGTTTTTATTAAAGCCGTTACTATCACGGCAAGCAGGCGGGCCTGGCCAGCTCAGCTTGGCTCGGCTCGGCTGTGTGGGTACATACTGTACGGGGAGGGAGGGGACGGAGAGTATTAGGGAAAGAGAGTGCAGCCAGCAGGACGAGAGACAGAGGACAATTGTGAGGACGAGAGAGAGAGAGGGAGGATACAGTGTGAACAAGGCAGCGAAGGATTGGGGCAGTCAGCAGCAGGGCGACAGAGGGGCTTAATTTGCCCAAAAGGCAGCTCAGCCTCTTATGCAATTTAACCAGGACGTGCTTGACTTGAGCTCGGGTTAGCACCCCGGCACGGCCCGGTGCACAGAATCAATTGCACATTGGACATGCAGGGAATTATGCTGCAGTCTTGTTTGTGTATATTATTTTTCATCACCGTAATAGCATTGCCCTCAATTATGACATAACAGCAATAAAGCCATCATCAGAATTAAAGAAAGTTTTCTAACATGATTTTACATTTATCATTTTCCCTTTATGTAACAAATCATATTGAGGAGGATTTTGCACATGAAAGTGCTCTTTTACGACAAAGAAAAAGAGAATTTCCACAAATAATCATTTTATAATGCTGAAACAGTTAACCTTCATGGTGTGGTGTGAAACAGTTTCTGAATGTGTCAAATGTCAATTTTTGTGATTTACCCTATTTTTAGCCACACCAGCAGCAGAGCCCGGGATGGCAGTTTCTGCCAGTTGGCTGGTCAGTCACACATTCTGTCCACCATCTAAATCTACAATAAACAATACTGACACCAATTAAATAAATTCCGAACAAATTTTGTACAGGCCTCCCCCACTAGATGAACTTTAATAGTTTTGGTGATCCCTTCTTCTTGCCAGCACTACCAGATTTCATCAAGCTTACTTTGATATATGACCAAATATCTGCAAAAACTAATGACATTATCATCAGCCAGCTGCACTTTGTGTTTAGCCGTAAGCATGTTAACACGCTAAATAAATGATGGTGAACATTAGGGCTGGATTTTCAATATCTTTAAGGTATCAACTGAAATAAATACCAAGCGGTATCGAAACTTCTTTAGTCAAATGATTATCCATTGCATTCAATCCTTTTGGTACCAAGGTCTAGAAAAAAAAAACTATATCTCTCACAGCCAAACACCCAAGTGTTTTTTAATAAGAACCTTGAATGAAGTACTCCATTTAAGAGTACTGGTATTGGTACTGGTATCGTAAATTTTTAACAACACCCAGCCCCAGTGAACATGGTAAATATTATACCTGCAAATATCAACATAGCTCAAAGCACTGTGGTGCTTAGGTGCCACCCCTATTCTCTTACTGTGTGAAACACTTTGTGTTGCATTTGTAAGTATGAAAATTGCCATATAAATGAAGTCTGATTAATTGGTTGATTGACTGATACCATGATAGCAACTTGAGTGTCTTTTAAGGCTTCAAATAGTTTTTTGTTTTTTTTACCTGCTTTGTGTGCAAAACTACAGTGATTTTGTATTTAGTGCTGCAAAATCATGAATGATCCATGAATGAGGCAAAAACTGCATTTTCTCAAATGCCCACATGAGGCTGGCTCCAAAGGTGAGTCAATCCCCACAGGCCAACATATTAAAATGCCCAACTTTACAGCAGAATTAAACATGTTTACAGCCTGGGACAAAAGATGGTTTGGGTCTCGATAGCTATTTCCTTGGTTATGACAACTGTATGAAACTGTTCTGAATCTTTATATAACTGATTCATTTATATATATTGAGGCTTAAAGTTAAACATAATTAGGACATGGCTGCTTTAAGTGACAGGTGGGTGCCATCAGTAGCTGCTCCATCTGTGCTCTTCCTCTTTGCCGAACTCGCTGCAAAACCAAAACGGTCAGCCATGTGCTGCCAAGATGAAGACAGCTAGAACCACCTCATCTAGCCCTTTTCCACCAACACGCAAGCGCCAAGTTTTGTTTTGAACCATTCTAAGCATTTCCACCAAAAATAAATTGGTTTAAACCAAAAAAGCAGGTTTTCTCTGGGAGTTTCATATGGGCGTGTCATATTCTACAAGTTGTGCAATGCACTCTGTTGATGACATCCATGAGCACAATGGTTCTGCTCAAAACTGGTGGAGACGTGGGCTGGTTCACTAGATAGCATTAAGGTTCCAAGATTCTTGAATGGAATGGTTCATGAACCAGAACTAATTTGGTGGATAAGGGACGAATGTGAGCTTTACAATAGCTCGAAGAGACCTATGGGTGACATCACAAATGTCACGTCCATGTTTTACAGTATGGTTTTAATGCACTTTTGTTAAGTGTCACACGTCCTCCTTCAAATCCAGTAGACCAAATCTTCCTGAATGGATTCTGGAAACCTGTACCCAGACTACTGAAGACAACTTGTAACAGTTGAAAACACTCTGAGTGAAGGACTGCATTATTAAAACACTCACTTAACAGTGAGACAACATGTCTTTACAGTGAACCTGTGATATGCGCTGTCATGTCATACTAGGTGCAGTCTTTTTTAACATGGTATTTTTGGGATTGGTATATCAGTGTTGACATTTTCCGCTCAAATTCTGTTGAGACTAGTTTTTAATCCATTCAGTCAATATCAATTTCAATCAACGTATGTTCCTCTTTGTTTCTGTCTGTGTAGTTTTACTCCTACATTATAACTTGAATGGTCGTGTTTCAAGACCTGAAATAACAAGAAGAAATCAAAATTGTCAAACACTCAGCCGCTGTTAGATCTTTCTGCTATGAATCTCCCCCTTCCCCTTCCCAACAGTAAATACACAGTCGGGGTCAGTTGACCCTGTCTATGCCTCAGAGAAAACAACGCATTGTAGCTAAACTATTCTGACAGGCCTGCCCTTTTTACACATGAGGAAGACGAAGAAGGGAAAGGAGCGCGGAGAGCTGCGTTGGTGGTGGAGGAGGGGTCATAGGGGAACAATGCAAACAAGTGAGGAGGAAGTTAGGGAGGACAGGGAGGAGAGAAAGTGAAGAGACAGCGACGGGGGTCAAGGAAAACAAGTGGGGGTATGACTGCGAGGCCGGCTGGGTGGCTGGTTGGCTGGCTGGCTGATTCGGTAGGAGGTTGAGTCATTGGCTGGCTGGATTCGAGGCTCACGGGATGCACAATTGACTGACTGGCTCTCTGACCAACAGGCTCGCTTGTTGACGTGGTGGCCAGCTGCACGGCGGGCTGACTGGCTGACAGGGTGCTTGACGGGTGTAAAGGTTGGCTGGCTGTCTCTGTGGATGGCTAGTTGGCTGTCTGTGCATTCATTATTCATCCCCTGTATCTGATGATGTGGGTCAAGCTCAGTTATAGCCAGCTGGGGCTGCAGACAGGCAGACAGGCTCTGCAGCGAGCAAGGCCCTTAAGCTACAGCCTGCAGCAATACAGCACAGGCTGCAGCCTCAGCAGAATCCTAATATACTGTAGTTTACTCTGTTTCACTCTGTGTTTGTTTGAACCTGGGACACAGAGGCTACATGTTTAATGTGTCAATCTATCAATCTTTACAACAGTTTCAACCCCTGATTGACTGTCTTGCTGAGAGTTAGATGACAAGATTGATGTCTCTCACTTTTTGCTCACACTCTCACATCAAAACAGTAAATATGGCAACAGCTGCGCATATAGATGCTGTGGCTGGTAGCACTGTCAAATTTTGCTACTTGTTTTTGCCTTTATTGCTAAAACATTATGACAGAAATACACTTGTAGGCACTGGAAAATAATGCATGGGGTTTGGATTTAAGAGGAGCAGATCTCGATACTTTCAACAGTGCATACGGCACTACCCAGCCAGACCAGGCAAATGCACTGCTGTGGACACCCAAGGGGTGGAGCTGAGCGGGGATAAGAACCATGTTAACCAAGCTTGGACTTAAAGCTGGCTGCGCTAGGCTAATATCCGGTCAGGAAAATGAAACAGGCAAAATCGGCCAAGCAACGGGAAGTCAGAGACTGTTGCGCCCACATCTTATAGGGACCTGTTCCACCACACCCTGGATCTGTTGCACTGGACAGGTGGACCAGTTCTGTGCTCACAGGGTGCAACAGACAAGACTCTGTAAAGACAGAGTGCTCCTCTCCTCATCCTGCCACTCATGATGCTTCATGCACAAACAAAGTCAAAGTTGATGGACAATGTTTGCCAGATGTCAATCTTTTTGTGTGAAGATGTCAACCATATTATCATCGCCATCTTGTCCCTACTGCTTAGATTCAACCTGCAACCTCGCAATTTCAAAAAGAAAAAACAAATTACACATGCATACACATAAATCCATCTACCAGTAGATAAAGCTGAAGCTCACTAATTAACAAGTTATATAGTTTGTTTAATCCACACAAAAACCTCAAAAAGTAGAAAAAAATTAAACAGCAAATGACCCTTTTACTGTGTGTTGGCTGGGCCAGTAACTTTCTGGAGTCTCTGCTGGTTACCTGGCAACTAGTTCCAGCCAAGAAATAGCCCGGCACACCCCCAACAAACTGGCAGCAAAGTGTCATTTTTACACTTTGATATAAACATAATAATTAGTGAGGCTAGTGGGAGGATTTTATCACTTCTAGACAGAGTCATGCTAGTTGTTTCCCGTCTTAAGCTAAGCTACACTAAATGACAGCTCACTATAGAGTCATATTTATCATACAGACACCAAAGTGGTCCTAATCTGATCCTCTAATCTACCTCTTAGCAAGAGAGCAAATGCATATTTGCTTTGTCTCTATCAGCTAAACAGCCTACGTAAAGACATTAGTAAAGAAAAGGAAGCACATGGAAGTATACTCAGCCCAAGGTCACTAATCGGTGGACTGTGGACCAAAAATATATAAATTATTGAGAATAGTTCAATTTTTACAGAGCATTTCTCTATTTAAACCAGTGTGGCTTTTCTAGCCTTTACAGCACTGGTTTATAGCAGAACAATTGTATTTGTTGTAAATCACATCACGTTATGCTACTCAGCCAATAAAATATGTGCAATTTTGATGAGCACTGTGACTCAAGTCAGTCAAGTCTGAGAAGTAAGTGAATCAAAGGGAAGAAATCGACGTCCTCTTAAAATACAGCTTTTAATCAAGAATGGGCAGCCGCTTAATTGTTCATTATTTCCATGGGCAGTTCAAAAACGTTATGTCCCACTAGCATGTTCCAAGACCATGGCGATTATTAAAAACAGCAATGTGAGGTGCCACGACAAGACAAGCACTTTTCCTTTAAGCAGACATACACACTAAAATCTGGACTGACACTGATACAACTACAAGGCTACTTCAAAATATGTGGCATTGGATCATAATGTAAGTCAGACGTTATGGTCTTCTAGACCTTCATTTGAGGAAAATTTTCTCAGTGGAGAACTGGCCCTTTGTAAAACTAAACACCCCACAGTTACAGTTAGACAGGGCAGTATGTGGGCTTCATTGCTTGGGCGCATCGATAATGTTTTTCAGGCATGACAAAGCAAAAGTCTAAAAACCCTGAGCAGCTGAAACAACTTTGATTGAGACTTGTCCGTCCAAATCAACTTTGAGGAGTTATGTCATCCTTATATAACAGTTCTCTGACCCAAGGAAGCAGACTGCCCTTGTCTTCCTCTTTTTTTTTACCCTCTGCATCACTGTTTGTCTCTTGGTCTCTCTTTCTTTTTGGGATCAGAATCTGAAACATCATAGCTGTGCTAAATAAAGACATCAGGACAGCATCGACTCAGTGTGCGGGACACTTTTGCAAATGCAGCTGATACAGATTGTGATATACATACACCATGCCTGGGGTTCAAGCTCCATTGCTTGAAAAACACTTTTTTCAACCATATTCTCATGTATGTATTAATGTGGCCTGTCTACTGCAGCTTAGTTTACTTCCGCTGTACACAGATAACAATAGATGGTTGAAGTTGAACATGTAGACAACATAATACATTTCATTTTCTCTGTATTTTCATCTTCCTACTTCGTCTACCTGATATTTGAGAACTGCATTTCAGTTACTCAAAGAACTCCCCGATATATTAGGGATAGGGTAGCTTACACAACATAGCTGTGTCAAATTCTGTCATAGATGTCATCATTGCCAAGATGTGGAGACAGTCGGATACTCATGTCACCCACAGAAAAGCAAGCCAGCCAACTATCAGCTGCAAGGGAAACAGTAATGAAAGAGCTAATGAGGACACCTGCAAGGAAAGCAAGTAGCTTTGGAAAATGTGTGCATCCTCTTACAGTAAATTTTATTGAAGGTATGAGCAAGTGTGTAGCTGCCAGCCAGAAACAAAAGACTTTTTTGCCAAAAACGTCTCCTTGAAGAGAGCCTCCTAAGCGTCCCTGTGGTAAGACAAATGCACCTCTCAGTGAGACACTGCCACAGCTATGCTACCACAAGGTGTGAAAAAAAGCAAGTAAAGCGAGCTAGACTTCTTTCCCACTAAAAAAAAAAAAAATTCAAGCACAAGGCAATGACACAGCTAGCCTGGCATCACCAGACTGGGATCTCTCTGTTTCATTTTCAATTTCTAAAGGGCATTACTAACGGGTGCGGCCAAAATGTCTGCCAATTGGATAGACTTACAATCAATCAGAGCAATTAAATGTATGACATAGTGCTAAGTGCAAGCTAGGGCAGTGCTTGGTCTAATTTCAAGCAGGAAAAAACATGGCAGCTTGGTCATAGACTTCTCAATTTACAGCCAGTGCACTATAATGGGTTTCTGAAAACATTTGAGGTGAGAAATAGGCAATGCAGGAACAGAGTCTTGATCATATCTGATTGGCTGTTTGGCAGTTTGATCTAATTTTCGTGAGCTTGCATGTGACACTTCAAATCTGGACCAGTGATGCTCCTGTCAGTCCCTGATTAAACCGGTCTGATATTGAATAAAAAGTTGAGGTTGGCTTGAAGAGATCCGAGATGAGTGGAAAAGGTGGCGAGACGTATCTGCCAGAGCTACCGGAAACATGAGCTTGCTGACCCATCTAGTTCCTTGACTACCATGCAGATGTAGCGTCAGGAAAATGAAATTATACTGGAGTGGCTGTAGCTCAGGAGGTTGAGTGGGTTGTCCATTGAATTCAAGGCTGGTAGTTCGATCCTCACTTCATCAATGCATCCTTCAGCGTGACACTCAAGCCCAGTGCAGAGGTGGAAACGTGGCCAATGGATGAATGAGAGGCGAAATTAAAAAGCTCAGTCCCATTCATCACTTTTATCTGAAATGTACTAATACCGAGCATGGGCATGTTGCAATGATTAGAAAACATAAATTTTTCTTACTCAAGGACATTATCTGCAATTAAACATGCTTTTCTTGATAGAGCTCCATGGATTACCAACTTGGTTTTCATTATAACAATTTATTAACCTTCTGTGTTTTTTCAATTAAGTTATTCATGGCTGTCCTTGTGGTCTATTTCTCTGTAGTCATCATTGCCTGTGGTGGCGATACATCAATTGACAGCTCAGATAATTTCTTACACATAAGCGAAGGCTTTAATGAGAGGGCTTGGTGGCTGTGAGCCTACACTGACTTGACTCCGCAGAGAATACCGAGCTCTTCTTTTGGCTGGGCCCAGGCTGTAGCCCTTAAACTTTCCTTCTCCCTTCTACCCTAATCTACCTCGATCATCCTTTTTTATTACATTTGTCTTTCTTTCTTTCACTCTTTCAGCCCCTCCCTCACACCACAAAACTCATTTCCTACGCTCTCATCCCTCGTCTTTCTACCTGTCTTTCTACTAGAGTTCAAATGCCTACCTGTGGAAAGTACAAAATTCTAGACATAAACACAGCATATCCAATCAGATAACGCTGTGCTTTCTTCAGGTTTTTACTTTACTGTAAAACCTGGATGTAAATACCTATTATAAACATTTTTTTTTACTTCTTCCTCTGTATCCTCTTCAAGTTGCCTGACTATCCATTCTTGGCTGCTCAGAATCTCCCATCCTTCTCTGACATCATGCATTAATTCCAGATGAAGTGAGGAGTAGCAATGGAGATTTCCCCCGTGGCAAGATGGAGATGCCATGATTAACACCACAGAGATGGTGGGCTTGAAGAGGAAGAACACGGAAGAGGACTTGGCTTGTGTGGGGAGGGGGGGGGCGAACGAAGATGGGAGAAAATGGGAGGGTAGAACATGAGAAGAGGGACGATGTGGGGTGAGGTGAGGACATCGCTCAGACCAAAGGTGTAGTGGAGATGAACATGGGGGGGTTTTAAATAGAAAGGCGTAAAACGGTAGAAAAAAGGACATGAAAGTGGACAGATGACTCCTACTGTTTCACTATTATGCATAATTGAGCAACAGGAGGGCTCTAAATGTTAAATTTCCCCCGTAGACACGTTTTAAAGTACTTTGCTGATATATTTTGTTTAACATGGTTTTCCGGCATAAAAAGTAAAAAACTTTCACCCTCATTGAGAAATTCTGGATCTGGCCCCATTGGCCCACCCACCACCACTGCTGCTGCTTGGTTTAAAGAGCAGTGCACATCATGATGGCCATAGTTTGCATTATAGGAAACATCTGAGAGATTCAGCCATGCTTGAGCCTCAGGGCAGGTTCACACCAGCCTTATTTATTCGAACCCTGGAGCGTTTACTGCCTTGGTGCAGTCTGTTTGGGTTGGTGGGAACTCTGGTGCAGATGAAACAACTGCTCTCTGGTTCGTCTTGAAGAGGGGGTCTCGGATTGCCATCGAGAGAACCCTGGAGCGTTTCAACTCTGGTGTGAACACCATTTGAACCAATCACAGAATGACAGAACACAAGACCAATGCATGTGTCATTTTGTTGGTTAAAAAATGTTTTTTTACTTGTGAGTGATGAACTAGCAGTGTGTTTGCTACCAAAATGTCGGCTGGCGGGGGACAAACCTGGACTCACAAAAAAGTGAGAAATGCCTGCATTATCAAATTATTTACAGTAACGCTCTCTTTTGAGACGTTCATTAAGTGAGGTCTTCCAAAGTTTGTGCTCCGGATGAACACCAGCATCAACGGGACCTGACGGTGCTCCATGATGTATAGGATCCAGCTAGATATTGGGCTCTGTGGAAGAGGGCCTGTGCCTTCTGTAGATATAAGCAGCTCATTCTAGGTAAAGAAAACACGATTCTTATTTTCAGGTGAATATAAACAAATAACAACATACTTGTATTGCATTTCTGCCGTATTTTGCCAATGAATCTTACAACTTGGACCTTTAAAATAGCACCACAGCCTCACAGAACCCGTAGTGGAGCAACATGCATGTTGTGCATGTTGTTTATTCATAAAGTGTGTCTGCATAAACTGCTGAGTTACTTGTGCTCTCTGATTACATTTAAACAATATTTACAATGTCAGGTCTCAGGATATTTTAACTTTAGCTTCAACTTGTTCGCACTGAGTTTTGGCAAAAGTGGGTTCAAATACTACTGCTGCTGAGAAATGGAACGAGTTCCAGAAAAATATTAAGTTACATTCCCTTATTTAATTTGAACATTTTAAAAGGTTGTACTTATGTACTTGAAATCACACTTGTGATTGCCCTTTTTTTAAAATGTTTCATGTGTGTCTGTAAATTAGCGAGTCTGTCTGAGTTTAAACTGTAAATGTTTATTTTTGTATACAGGTCTCTAATTATTGCAACATGCCCAATCTCAACGAGATACAATGAGTACCAGTTTAAATAAAAGATTAAATAAAAATTTAGAGTAACTAAATCTCACCCTCCTCCATTGCAATGGTGGATGTTTGTTCAGGAAGCAGCAGAATTTCAAATCCCGATTCAGAACAATCACAAAGAGTTTTGACTTTCCTACTGTCAAGTTTCTTTCTCGAGTATTTTTTTCATTCCTTAGTTTAGTTCATCTTGCGTTGCAGAGAAAGTTGCAAATCAAATTCAATACTTTTGTTATCTGAGAGAATGATTCCTCTGCAGTGTCCAGTCCCATGCCATCAAACAGTCTGCAGGTTTTCATTCAAGCCAAGCTAGATGATTTCACACCTTCAACCAGACAGGAAGCTATTTTGCTTCGTGTGAATGAAAATCAGCATATCCTCTGACACTACAGAAATTACGGACAACGGCGGTGTCGCAGGAAGATTGAGAATAAATTTTGATGTAATTGTTTCCAAGCAGCATGACATCCTCAGGATTTTTACGGCCACTGGTTTCCTTGATATGACTGTGTCATAAGTAAGGCTCTGGACCTGCCTGTCAGTGCGAGAGTGCTCTGTCTCCCCTGCCTCCAATCCAGCTCCAGGAAAATGCCAGGTTGAGTTTTCAGCCTGAGTGCATGGGATGTGCACGATGCAACCATCAGTGTCAGCAGAGTACAGTACCTGAAGCAGCCCCAGTCAAAACGCTGACAGGCTGGAGAAATGGGAGATGAGAAGAGGAATCAACCAGTCTAGCCAGCCAGTCAGTAAGTACACATGAATTACAATAAAACATTTTAGCTTTGCATTTCCTCAATATTTAATTTTATTATTAATATCAGTTATTTGATTGAGAGACATGAGCTGGGATGTCAGCTAAACTTTGTTCTTTGACCAGAATACAACTTTATTGTAGCTCTGTTTGTTCAGTTGGTCGCTATAATGAAGGCAGTGCTAATTGCTAGGGCAAGATTTATGGTTGACACCCCACAGCATTGTGAACTAATTCCCCCTGATACCCTATAAACACAAGACACAGCCAATTAAAAGTGGCATTAAATCCAAAACCCTTGATAATGTTACGTTACCACGAGCTTACCCCTCTACAAATATCAGCATGCTGGCCTGCATGTTTTTTGTTTTTTTTTTGTGGTCTGGGCAAGCTGATTTATTGCTGCTTGTTCCCCATTTTAAGTATGATTGTGATGTGGATTTTGTTTATAAATCTATTGTCGTTTTCCTTCAAAGAGCAGGTAACATCAGCTAACATTTTTAGCAGAGACATATCAGCCATGTTTCGATCTAAATGTATCTAAGTTTTTAATTAAATTTCAAGTAAATCTGGGAGAAAAAAGTGCAAATGAATGCTTGCTTCTACTGTGACCTAGACTTTTTTACTTAATACTTTCAGAGAGTGAAAAAATGGTTTGCAGCAAATTAGTACACCATTCTGCTTTGTTGAATTTATTAATCTTTGTTAATGCTTTTTGTGACATACTTTTTGGAAAATGACCTGTGTGCAATTGTACTTTCTCCATACCCTGTGCACATTTAAAGGTACTGTAAAGCAACAAAAATTGTGTATTCTGAGTTTGTCACACCACAGAAACAGTTGTTATTAACCACCCAGCCAAATGTGGATGATTTTTTTTTAAAAAGTACATAAAATTAGGTCTCAAAATCATGAACCAAAAAATAGCTCTGAAATGCTAGGGGCGTGTCCGCTCCGCTCTCTCACCACTATGACCTGAAACACAGACGCTCCCTCTAGCAGCTTTATCAGACATGTCCAGACATGTTTGAGCCACCAGAGCCAGAGGACGGTGAGCGGACAGTATCTTTTTTTTTCTTCTGTGTCAGGTACTTGGAACTGAAGCGATCTGCGGGGCTGACTGACCGTTGAGGGGAGGGGGAGATGATGCTGTGTTTCAGGTCTGCCAAAAAATCCTGAACAACAGTTTACCGGTCTAACTTAAGAATTCACATGTTTTCAGCAACTAGTTACTAACAAGTATGTGTTTAGAAGAAAAAAAAACTCCTTTTTCCCCTCTACACACACTTAAATACTCCAGCGTACACCAAGTACCTGCTTTAGAACTTTAGAACTAGAAAAAAATACCACCCAGAAAAAACAACAACAAAACAAAACATGAAAGACAATTAACAGAACTGCTGCCATTCAGAATATGGGATGCGAGAGTCATGTTCTTGTTCGTCTGACTGACTGTGTGTCCGTTGACGTCCGTCTGTTGCTCAAGCGGAGATAACTGAGCTTTTTCCTCAGGTTTCTCATCCCAGTTTTGCTCGTGGAAAAAAAGCCCATCTAAGCATTTTTCCCCTCCTCCCCATTAAAACCTGCGTCCGATGACGGTTTCTGCAGATGCAGTGATTTTCTATCCTTCTGCTGTTACTCATCTTTGTCCTTCCTTCCAAATACGGTAAATCATTAAATATTTGGCCTGAACTTAAACACCGTCTTGTAACACATTCCCCCTCCATTTTCAATTTTTCTTTCTCCCTGTGTTTTCCCCTTTATGTCCTCCTCATTTCCTCATTTCTCTACTTTTTTTTCCCTCAGAACTCAGTCTCCTTCTCCCAAAACAATAATAACAAGCTTAGTGATGCAGCTCGCTGACCGGCTCATACTCCAGAAGGAACTGAATCCCACAGCTCAACACCAACAGATAATCCTCTCCGCAAAGCCAGCCTTCCCCTTCTGGAACAATGCTCTCATTTACACCAGAGTGACCCTCAAATTCATGCAGGAGAAGGCTGAACGAGTGGGGGGGGGGGTGTAGAAAGAGAGACATGAAGACAGACTGCACCAAGTTCAGCACCGAGAATTATTTTAAGAGAGGGTGCAGGAGTTTGGAAGTCTGAGAAAATGCCAAGAAAAAGTTCAACTTTTTGGCCATTGACTGGCATTTCCTTCCATGTTTTAAACCAACAGAAAAAGGCCAAATTCTAAGCCTTAACATAGCTGCCATCCCCTTGTGCCAACCCCATCACCAGCAACTGCTCAGCAATTGGACAAGTCAGGTTTAAACCTCACACACACACACACACACCTCTCTCTTA
>JAJHUR010089731.1:0-12034 GCA_027495735.1 Lutjanus campechanus
AAAAAAAAGGTGATGTAACACAGTGGTAAACATGCCGCCGGTCAAACTTTTCTTGGGATGTGTTGCAAAAAAAGACAATAAAGTTTTAACATTAAATATCTTGTCTTTGTACTGTATTCAATGGAGTATAGATTGAAAATGAGGAAAATCATTGAAAATCATTGCATTGTGTTTTTATTTACATTTTCCACAATGTAACTACTTTTTTGGAATTGAGGTTGTAATATTCTGTTATTTTAAAAAAAACATCTGTGCACTAAATCTTGTATGGAGTGAAAACATTGTTTCCCAGGGTTAAAGGATTCAAGTCTGCTGCACCCGCAGCAGACTTCAACAGTCCTTAGCAGCACTCCCTCACCCTATTCAGTCTATTCATCGATCGTCCACAGTTGTACTCTCTCTCTCTCTCTCTTTCTAGGTACACAAAATGAATTAAGCGAGGACGCGAGGTGTCGAGTATCATCATGAACTTCCCCTGGATAGCACCTGTTTTCAGAGATATATCAGGCTGACTTATGTTTGCCGACTTATGTGATTGGCCACCGCAGCATGTCATTGGATTGCATTTCTCTAAGTTGACTCTGTTTCACCTTTTCCGCCTCAGCGTTTCTTTTTTGGAATTCACTGCGATCCCAATCCAACCACAGCAGCCTGAACTGACTACCCCCATTCAAATGAATGACACTGCTGGCAGTTTTGCTACAGCGCCTGATCTGAATGTGATCTAAGTTCATTTTAACACTGCGGCTGTGTCAGTGCTTGGACACAAATATTATCTTTCATTGTAAAAAACATAATAGAGAAGAGTCACAGAATGTGCAGTAATTATCTGCTCCAATCACAGGTGTATATTTTTCAGCAACCGATAAAAACTAAACTGCCTGGCCTTACACTTTTTCTTTCCTTGTTTTTTTTTTTTTTAAATAAATGCTTTGGAACTTCAAGGTATAGTTTTTCCTCTTTTTTCTCGCTGACCACTCACAGCCATATGCTGTTCTAGAGTGCCTTGAGAATTGCTTCAATCTTGTAAGATCTAAACTGAACATGGGAAGGCAACCTATCTTGTCACACCTCGCCTTGCCTTTTGCAGCAAATTACTACTTCCACACTTTCTTGTGAACAGGGAAACATGTCATTAAAATAAACCACCAGTGCTGTTGTCGTAACGTAAAAGATGATAGTGCTACTACCGTGCACACTAGCTTACCAGCTACAGGTGTGTCTCTCTCCTTGTCTCTCCGAGTGTGCTCATGAAGTCACACAGTCACACATGCAGGTAACTTAAGACTGTACTAAATTAACATATAGCAGCAAAATTAAGAGCCAAGTTAGCCCGCTCAAGTCTACAGCTGAAGAAAGTCTGGAATCTTGTCAATCTTGGCAACAAAATATTGTGGAGGAAAGCAGGTAAGTCTCATTTGTGTAGCTGTTGTTGTTATGGAGTATAGAACAATTCCAGTTTCTTCTCTGTCTGCATGACAACAAAAACTACAAAACATGTATGACGGAAATGATGCTCTAAAGTTTCTGCAAGTGAAAAAGAAAATCCCGCTCAAAATGACTGCACATTTATTGAAAATTCACCCGCCAATGAATTTTGGCCATGATGCTTTGCAGATCTACAGCAACATTACTTCATATAGGTTCTGCAGTGAGCATTTGTTCATTATACAATAATATTGCTGTAAAAACCACAGAAACTTGTTACCGTTACTGCTGTGGACAGCTTACTCTCAAGTTATTGATAGATCTCAACTCATTTTTATTCTTTTCCAGGCTGCCATGCCTGTTCTTATTTCTACTGTAAATTATGACCGTCTATCTAAAAAATAATCGATTGCTTCAGTAATTGTGTTGTTAATTACACTAGACCAGAGGCGCCTCCCGCTCATTTTTACTCTATTTCCCCGTAACCATGAGGAATTACAGAATTTGGAATTTGATTGATGTTGGTTGCCATCAGCTCTTTAATCCTGCATAGTGCTCCTGAACTGTATCACACTGAATTACAAATTGCCAGTGTGCTAATGGAGAATCATGAATAATCCAAAAGAATGAGCGCTCGACAGTTAGTCCTCGTGCGCATAAACACGAGCCAGATCTCACATTTAATTTATGAACGTGTGAAATCCACATTTGAAAAATACCACGAGAAAAGTCCCTTATGTAGCGATCACCATTACTTGAAGATTTCCGCCTGCTCTGGAACATTTTAATCACTGGTAAACATGTTGCAAGCAATGGGAAAATAATGAAGATTAAGTCAGGAAGAAATTGAGCAGGATTTAAATTAAGCTGCTGACACTCCTGCATTATGGTGGCATAGAACAT
This sequence comes from Lutjanus campechanus, assembly GCA_027495735.1. Taxonomy (NCBI): domain Eukaryota; kingdom Metazoa; phylum Chordata; class Actinopteri; order Lutjaniformes; family Lutjanidae; genus Lutjanus; species Lutjanus campechanus. The sequence goes on from JAJHUR010089731.1 coordinate 2,332, forward strand.
TAATTATTACAATATAAAAATGCCCTGAAGCCTGCTAAACACTTTATCTTTGTTGCCTGCAATGTTTCCATCTCAACATTGTTCAGCGCTAATTTAGCAAGAACCCAGAAGGCCTTGGAACAGCCTGTTCACTAATGAATGCAAAATAATTGTCCAGCGCCACCTTCTCGTGTTCAAATTATTGCCTTGTGTGTGTGTGAGTGTGTGCGTGTGCGTGTGCGTGTGCGTGCGCATGCGTGTGTGTGTGTGTGACACACTCATTGATTGGATTCCTGGCTGTGTTTTTTTTAATGACTTTTAATGAAAACCTTTATACACTTCATCATCACCTGATGTGTAAAAGAACAGTAAGAGATTTAAGGAGTATCATTACCAGTTACCATTGGCATGATAATTTCATTAATTATAATCATGTGATTAACTGTCTTTCAGAGCTAGAAGGCAGCCAAGACTTAATTTGGTAAAGCTAAAATGAATGGGAGACGGAGCACGGTTAGCCGGAGACTGCTTTTGCAAGGTTTCAGACTCAAATGGACTGTATTTAATGGATGTGATGGCAGCTTAAATGTGCACCTCAGAAATATAGTCTTATACACAGGCTCCTTTTTGCACTTTTGCCAGTTGCTACTCTAAGCCAATGTCTGTCTTTAAGTACCCATAAAAATATACTGAGCAGGTTAGTTCTGTCTGAACTGAAAAGAGCACTAAATAGCATTTGCATAATGTTTGGAGACTTGCAAGAGATAAATATAAAACAGAATGTTCAAAATCCACGAACCAGATGCCATAGTCTGTAGCAGTCAGCCTCCAAAAAGCTGGATCCCACACTTAATAATACCATAATGCAACTGATTAGCAGCTCTTTTGTATAGAGTGTTTTCACAGTACGTCATCTGCCATGTTGGAGGTACTCAACATCAACAATATAGCCAAACTTGGTCAACCAAATATAAGCTTGTAAGAATAAGCAAGGCAAGGCAAGGTAATCTGTATAGCACATTTTATCTACCAGGGCAAATCAGCAGGTAATAAAAATACAGCAAAAGTTAAAGATTTACAATTTAAAAGTGCAAAAGAACTGGCAAGCGATACAAGAGATACAAAAGATTTAAAAGTGAGCTAGTGAAGTTTAATCAAGCGACAATAAAAAGATAAAAGTTAAATTAAAAACCATTTATTCAAAAAAGGGGAAAATGAAAGCTACTTGGAAGATAAACTAAAAAGATAAGTTTTTTAGCCATTTCTAGGTAGAGTAGACAGTGTAAAATTTGAAAGTTTTTAGATTTGACTTGAAATGGTCAGAGTTGGGGCATATCTATCATCTAGGAGGTTATACCAGGTCTGCGTTGCATGATAACGGAACGCTGCTTTGCGGGGGTTTTTGACTGTTTTTTGATTCTTGGGACAACTGGTGGGTTACTCCCAGATGACCTGAGGGTTCTTGTAGGTTCACAAGCATATCAGTATTGTATTTGGGCCCAGAGCCACTGAGTGATTTGTAGATGAGCAGCAGGATTTTGAAGTCTTTGCTCTGAGTGACTGGTAGTCAGGGAGAGCTGGTGGAATGTGATTGTATTTCCTAGGTTTTTGTCAGGATCCTGGCAGCGGCGTAAAGAATAAGTTGGAGTTGCCAAAGAGCTTTTTTGAAAGCCCTATAAAAAGACAATTGCAGTAGTTCAATATACTGGAAATAAAGGCAGTAAAGGTGTGGGTGAGCTTTTTTAGGGCAATGCCTCAACATTACTCCTCTGATTCTTCCAAATATTTTTTATAAGTGACCAATTTGATGTGGCTATTGAAATTTAATTTTCAAAATAATGGCAATATACAGTATGTGTCTTGACTGTTAGTTATGAAATATAGAGACTCAAGGTGAGAGCAGATTGTCTGTCTTTCTGTGCTCCAAACACATATATGTCTGTCTTGTCTGTGTTCATTTGGAGAAAACCTTGCTTCATCCAGCCATTAATGGTTTCAGTACATTTACACAAAGATTAGTCTGACTCACCGGATGCACACTGGCAGTATAAGCCTGCCATTGGTTGCTTGTTTCAAATTGCAGTTTTCAAAGAACCCGGGTAACAAGTACAGCTTCCAAGCAGCAACCTACGCGCTAAAAGCGGCAAATTAGCCCCTGAGATGCTAATAGTATGAACTTAAATGAGCTAACAGCTATTATCTTTTTCTTTGTGGTGATGTAGTCATTTATTTATTTGGCATCAGCACTGTGACTGCATCCTTACTCACCTGCACCTCCAGGTTGCACCTCCAACACAGCTCTGCATCCAGGTTACTGACCAAACCCTGATGTGGGTGCTCCATGTCTTTACCAGGGCAGGGTGTTTGCCCACATTTGTCACATTTCATTCTCCCAGTTTGTAATGCAGGCTTTTCACTAAATCATTTTTGGTGTTCATGCCCAGGTTGATGATAACTCCGATTTAGGCTATTTTCTCAAGTTGTCAAAGCTCATTCCAGAGTGACAGAAGACAGAACTCTAGTCACAGGCCAAGTAGCACTCCTCAGGTCAATTTATCTTGTACTGCTTACAGTTTCTGGCTACCTGATGAAGATCCATATTCTCTTAGTTGTAGCTGGTCTCCATCAACTCTGACTGAAAATTGAAAAATACCTGGTGAAGAATATAGAGCATTTAGCAGTTAGTCACCAAGGAAACCTAAAAAGAGGAAAGGGACATTACATCACTAACAAACAGTCTATGCTCCAGACTTTGGTGCCAGTTCTTTTGAAGCTAATGGGAGATACAACGTCAATCACATTATTTGGAGACCAGCAGCAAATAAAGAAACGTGCACATTTGGAAAAATCAGTCAATATTCTACTCTCTGAAGTGTGTTCTTTCATTGTTTTAGCAGCATTTCTTCATCAAAGGTCACACAATGTAGATATGTTGGATTTTTGTGTGTTTCTCCATGCATTTCCCATCATAAACGGCAACAGAACTGGTTCCGAAGTCTGGCAGCCAAGTGTTTGTTCTTAATGTAATGACCCTTCCTTCTTTTTTAGTTTCCCCGCTAGTCACTAATGGCATAGGCTGTTTGATGCTGTACTGGTACTTCAGTGCATTTTTGCACAATTGCGCACTGCTGCAGAAAATTGGGCAGATCTATGTTACTGAACTCATACAACAAATGTTTCCTGAAACCGAAATAATGAGCCAAAAGACGCTAAAAGGCTTAGTGTCGCTTCAGAGTAGGTGATAATTCTCTGTGGGTTCTCCTGAGCAACCCCTTTCACATTACACATAGCAATTTGATCCACTGCTAATATGAAAATTATCAATAAGTGGAGTTTTAAACATACCCCATCTGGTTTATGAGAGCAGGATACTGCTGCCAGATTACACTGAAGGGAGCATGAAACAGATTCTTTTGAGAAGCGTCAGGTGCAACATTTCTGCCTCCCTCTGACAGGCGTTTTCTCTGATTTGTTCTGAGTATTCTGAGGCTTCAAAGTTCGTGACTCCAGGCATTACACTAAAAGCAAACCCATGTTTTTTAAAGTCATTTTCCTAACCCCACCACATAAATTTAATAATTTGCCCTCTCGGTTGACGTGCTTTCAGGCAGTCATGCGTGCCATATGACCCCCAGCAATAACTCCAAGAGGGCTGGAAAGGTGACCCCTGTGAATTGCATGCATATGACTAGGCATTGTCAGCGAGAGGCGATAATAGTATGCACAGTTGAATTCTCCATCATACCCAGAGGTATGCATGTGACAAATGGGATATGTTTCATGGTGGGAAAGGAAAATGGCACCAGTTTGGGGACATGCAGTGTGCCCTCTTCAAAATACCTGACAAATTGCATTTAATTAGATTAACGTGTCACTCTCTAAACAACCATGAGAGTGACAACTTGTTGCTGATGGACGTTGGCCGCTGCACACTTGATTAAAGCAGTTCATTGTTAAATTATTGTAATTAGGCCTGACAGACAACATGGCTGTAACTCATTAGTGGGCTAACACAAAATAACTGCATACTAATGCATGCCTTTTTCCAGTATATTACACAAGACATGTTACAAGATCAGGCTGATGTCCATTTAGTTTTAAGCAACGCTGCATGATATTTGAGATCGTTTGATTTATAATAAGAATCCCTGATGTCAAAAGGTTTTCTTTACGCTCGCTTTTGTTTAATCAAGAATGCCCTGCTTAACACCCACACTTCAGAGCCGTCCAGTTTTCGCTTTATTTCAGGCCAGAGAACAGCTTTCTTTGAACTCCTTTAAGCCATAATATTTGCTCTTATCTGTCTTCTTCTCTTAGTTGAAATAAACGTTATTTGTTTGATATATGTTGAAAGATGGTTGCTATTCAGAGGAATATCTTAAGGGGCTAGTTAGGATTATTTGATGTGAGGTTGTTTAAGGTACTTCCTGATAGCAGTAGATGAAGGTTGCACATCCCCGGTTTGGAGAAGCAAAGAGGAGTACCAGCATGGAAGCTAAGGAATGTACTCCTGTGGACAAGGTCTGCAGAAAAACCTGTACAAGTGTACGGTGTACAAGTGTACACTTAAATTGATGTGCTGACCCTGTCCACAGCCTGCCTTACAGCTAAATTCCACCAGGCACGGCTGCATTGTGTTATGGCTGCGCCACGCCAGCCAGAGCTGATCGCAGCCATTCTACACAATGCTTGTGATTCCACCAGCAGCACATCCCAGAGGCGGCTCTCCGCTTCGCTTCAAATACATCTATTATAAGTCTATATTATAAGTCAATTCTGTTTTGTACATTTTTAAAATTAATGAAAGAAAATTCAAATTAGCATGAGTGGGAACCAGGCTCCAACTCCAAAAACTTCATTAAAAGAAGATCCAAGAGGTGTATATAAATATACCTTTGGCCACGCTGTTTTAATCTGAGTCAAAATACTCTATTAAGTATTTATCGTCAAATCCATCATGCAGGTTGACATGATCTTGCTCATGAAGACAGAATTACAGAACAAACACTATTAAAGCTGGACTCCTCTGAAGCCGAACTTGTGTAGTGATCTTGCATGCACATAGAAAAGTGGTGGCAATTTCCTCCTGATCCTTCACTGAGGTTACAGTGTCCTTGGTGAGATAATCCATTTAGCTGTTAAAGGGTCCTTATCAGCCATGCATACTCGAGCAGTACATGGTGTTTGGGACCAGAGTCAAAATATGAGAGAATGTCTCCCTTTTGAACTGAAACATTGCTCTTCGAGATTCATAAAAAGTCATCAGTACCAGTGACAACAAACAGTGCAGCGGGGCAGAGTGCTTCTCTCTGAGGTAGGTGGCTTGACAAAAAACTGGAATGAGTCAGTGACCATGGCACAGGCCCTGTGGCTGTTGTGTATTATTTTGCAATATCTCTGCAATTTCCTGTGAAGTTCCTATAGTCTGACAGTCCAGTCAACATTAGTGAACTTCAGCAACTCTCACAAAGCCAGGAAAGTTGAAATTCTGTAGTCATCAAGATGTAGAAGAAAGTCCAGCTCTTACACACTCTAAAGCTGTCGTACTGCATATTTGAGCAATTCTGTCTTGCATTTCTCGGCCCATTTTGTTATTTGGAAGTGCATTTTCCTATTTCTGTAAACATCTACTGTAAATGCAGTCGTGGTGCAATGCTGAAACATTTCTATAGTGAGTAAAATAAAGTTTGATGAGTGAAATGGGTTTGACAGTCTGAACATCTGCAGAACTGAAGTAAAATGGTCTCTCTCTGGGCTCACCGTTTAGCATGTTCAGCAGTCATTCATGGAGAAATCCATCATGGATGAGGCAGAAAAACATTTTTTTTCTCCCTTTGGAAATAGCCTCAACAAGCCAGAATGCAATGCCACCCACAAGACATCTGAGTAAGATACATGGCTCATTTTGTGACAGGCGACTCTCCTGCTGATTTCTGGATTGCTCTTTTTTTCCACCTAAAAGTTCAGTAAAACCTGCTGGTCAGCCCAGCTAAGATTTTGGATGGGTTCTGAAAGGCATTTTAGAAAATATAAGAAATCAGCAAGTGAGGTAGAAGAGAGAGGTGGCGGAAAAAGTGGACAGACCTGCAGCAAAAATGTAAATTTAACAGGGAGACCATTTCCAGCTCTTTAGGTTGGAAAATCTGTCTGCGAGCAATGGTTCTGTTATAAATTCCAGGCCCCCTGACAACAGCTCCTGAAACACTAGACATTCATAATCCAGCTCTGAGCCCCTGAATCATTTGGGGTTTTCCTTCCATTATGCACCGTTGTCTGCAAGATTGGTTTATTAAACAGTGTTACCTCTAAGCAGAGGTGAGATTTTCAGATGAATTTAACATTTAAGGCGCAATCCCATTTACTGCAACCATAATTGCTTAACTGTAGCAGTAAGTCATGTGGCCACTCGATAATGCTAAATGCGTTAAACATATTAAAATGCAAATCTATATTTGCCTCAGGATTCTTGAGATTTCACGGCAACCTGGGAGATGTTACCTGTAATAGTATGTAATATTTGCCACCGTGACTGTAGCACTTTTATGTGACTGAGATGTTCACAGAGACCAAAGACTGAGGGAAACAGCTTTGTCAGTGCGTTATATTTACATATTTACACGCATAGAAATAGAAAATGAGACATTGTAGTAATGAACAGCTAGCCTACACATTAGAGGTATTTACAGACCGCCAACAGCGGGGTATATGTGCTTTCTTTAGCTCTAACCAACCTTTTATTTCCTCACTGGATACACACCACCCACGGTCTGGTGGGTGAAAAAAATATTACATTTCTCACAGCCAGCTTCGGTGGCGTCGAGCTTTATTACACACACAAAGGGTAGAGGGACAATACTGATCACTGCAGTGGATACAGAAGGCTGTATCTTCTTCTAGGTCAACAGTAACTGTCAAGAGATGTGTGAAACCATCTCGTTTGGTATTTGAACTGTGTCTTTTAAGATGAAGGATCCACATAACACATTATGTCCTTCGCAGTCTGGCAGTAGCTATGGTAGCCAGGTGACTGACACAGAAAGCTTGGCATGGCAACAGCTCATGTACATTCTTCTTTTTATCTGTTACTTTTTCAGCTTTCTTGCTGAAACACGTATCACCAGTATGACAGAAATACACTTGTAGGCATTGGAAAAGGAAGCGTGTTTGGATTAAAGAGCACGGGAACTTGAGACATCAACAACGCAAACAGCCCATCAAGACCAGCCGAATGCACCGCCAGGGACACCCCAGCCATGCTAACCAACCTTGGACTTAAGGTTGCTCCTGGCTAATGTCCAGTCAGAAAAAAAAGGCCAAAATGGGACTGGCAAGGCAGTGAGAAACCAGAGGCTGTTGTGTCTGTATTTTACTGATACCTGCAAAACAACATCCCAAATCAAGCTGTTGCACGTGACAATTGGACCAGTTCTGAGCTGACAGGACGCAACAGGCAAGACTCCTGCAGTATGAGGGGAGTAGGACTCTGTGTTTACAGCGATGATGTTTGTCACAGTCGATGGACAGTGTTTCCCACATGCCGACTTTTTATTTGAAGATGACTGCCATATTATGCTGTTACATTCAACCTGACAAATTATTTCCTGGGTGTATACATACATATAATCATATCCGTTATCATTTTAAAATTGTCGTAGCGCGGTTAGGTGTCTGCAAAAACACTGCATGGTTTGGTGCATGAAAAGATTGTGGTTTGGGTTAAAATAACCATGTTACATTATGTCGCATGACGGTGACAGTGCTGTCACTTGTTTACTCTTTAAACAACTCAACATTTACTTTTCGTTTCACACAGGACTCTAACTCCAGTCTCCTGGGTAAAAGTCCCATGTTTGTTTGAGCCATCCATCCACCCCAACACCTCCATATGCGGACTTTCTGGCTGCTTATACTTCTCTTGACATACTTACAATGTTCACTAGGGGGGCACTGCCTGACACTACATGAACATAGCAGTTGGAATTGCACATTTAAACCAACACGCCCATTTTTCTGTTGAGGACGGGATGATTTTCTTTGTTTTTATCCTATTCTACTGTATATGTCATTGATTATTATCTGTACAGCATGTTGTATGTGAGTGTAGCATGAAGAAACTACAGCTCTCGTTTAATTGTGAAACCCTGTTTTGTGTAATGACAACAAATTTCGTCAGTACCTTGAGACAACTATGTGTGCTACCATGCTTTTAAAGGTTTCTAAAGGTGATGTGGCAGTGATCAGTCAGTTTCCTTCAAACCTTCATTTCCAGTGTAAGCCAGGACATCTAAAGAAGCACCCTTCAGCTGTCTGTTGTAGAGGTCATCTGTTAAAAATCTAGGCAATTCTCATGGTCTCTTTCAAAAAATTATGTCTGAGTCACCGCACATATTCATCAAAGTCCACCCACTGTTCATCAAGAAATGTGTGAAATGTGTCATTTTGACAGGTAGTGGTTTTACCAAACATCAGTTGGAGTATAGCCAGATGTCTCACTGCCTATGTGTCAATGTGGGAGAAGCTGAGGGACTTCAAGGAGTCGCTCAAAAATGAGTTGTTTAAACTGCTTGAAACAACCTTTTTTTTTTTTTTTACATTCAATAGAAAAGTAAGAGATTTTGACACAGTTTTACACTGTGCCATAAAAAGTCTTAAGATGGAGGTCAGGATGGATGGATGGGTGTACAAACGATTGAAGGATCCATGGTCTTTTTTTTTCTCCAAAGCCTTTGATGCCTGAGAGTGGAAATCATGTCTCATCTCCCACCTACAGCCATCATCTATTGCTTTTAAAGTTACAATATGCAACATTTCCCCATTAAAATACCTTGAAACGATAGACATATCAAAGACATTTTGTTAAGCTGTGTACTGACATCATTCCAAATGTTTTCAGCAACGTTCAAGCACAGAGAAATCCATAATTTATTCAAAGTAACAATGTGTTTCCTATCCGTTAGCTGCTACAACACGGGATATGTTGCATATGTCAAAGAGGAAGGAAGTCTGTGAACGTGACTAAACATAACATTAATTAAAATTAAATATTACTTCATCCATGAACAAGATTTCTGCTTAAATCATGTCAGGTTTTCATCAGCGATGGTGGTCGTTTAACAATGAATACAGTGACGTGTTTCCTCGCCTACAAAATCTCATGAATGTCATAGACTGCTCCATGTCCTCTTCTTATTTGCATCAGCCTTTCCTTCATCCCGAGCAAGGGTCAGATCAAGTACTTTACCTTGTTCTGTCATTCAGTATTAATGACGGCACACAAACTCTCCGAAATTAGTCCCTTGCAACACATGCATTAACTGTTACTTCCATGAATATTCTGTATCGTAGCAAGCAAAGTAAATGGACTGCGTTTTATTTGTCTATTTTCTAGTCTATCAACCACTCAAACCACTTTACAGCTACATGCCACGTTCATGGCGCAGTCATTTGGAGTAATTTGGGGTTTAGTAACTCGTACATTAGCAGGCAGGCAGGAAGAGACGGGGCTCGAGCCAACAACGACCTGCCTTACCTCCTGAGCCACAGTTGCCCGATCTCAGGTGCGTCCAAAGCACTCTCAATTGCTCCCAGCTTGGCATTTTCATTAGTTAGCCTTTGCGTAGGATGTCTAACTTTTTAAAGTGATACTCCACTTCACATGATAACCCACTCAATATGTACTCACCACTATGCAGATGTGATGATAGGTGAAGATCTTCAGTTCACT
>JAJHUR010089732.1:0-13579 GCA_027495735.1 Lutjanus campechanus
TATCTCACACATTAATGAGAATCAATTTACAGACAGATAGATAGATAGATAGATAGATAGATAGATAGATAGATAGATAGATAGATAGATAGACTCAGTTAATAAATCATGGGATAAAGTGGGATAAAGACAGCAGCAGAGAGGGAGAAAGGAAATGGATCGTGTAAAAGCTGGCCACATAAATATTCACATCACTAAGCAGGCAGCGGTCACAGAGAAAACCACACAAGGGACAAGCTCAGAAAATCCACAATTAACCATAAATACATCCAAATACACCCACAAAGTCAAGAGTCAGAACATCTTAAATCATGTATGTTTAAAAAACACACAGATATAGTCCCACTCACAGCACAAGGAAGAGGAAGGAGAGAAGTGAAGATAGAGAGAGACAGGACTAAAGAGCCAAGTGTTTATTTTAATGTTGGTCCCAACACTTCTGAAGGTAGAGAGTCGATACAAGCTCGTACATCACAGCGATACTTGTTTCTCCTAATTGACAAGAGCGAGGCAGAGGAGGGTGGGGTCAGAAACAACAAGAGAGACAGAGAGGGACAGGAGAGCTGGATCACAGGAACCACACACCGATGTTGCATCTCCTACCTTCATCTGCCAACCCTCCCATCGCCTGAGAGGATCTCCCTCCATCCGCAGGGACACACCTGCCAAATGCTGGCCCAGATCCACCTCACGTTCCTGGGCATGATATACGCTATGCCTCGCATCAAGAGAGGCACTGATAAAACACTCAAGTGGACGTGGATATGATTTGCTTTCCAAATTAAATGTCATAGAGAAGTTTATATTTAATTCTATTTAACCTTGTGCAACCAAACACCATTAAAATCGATATAGAGGTTCAGAGATCCCAAAGATATTAAATATGTCGCCCTGGAGAAATGTGTGTAAAATATTGCCAAGACATAAAGAATATGGTGATGCAGCCATAAAAAAAAACATGGATTGAATATTTCACTGAGTATATACATCATATAGCTTCAATAAGGAGATGGAACAGGACATGATTTTGTCAGACAGTGTGGAATAACATGGGTTTTCTAAGAGGTGGAGGGGACATGGGAGGTTAAAAATACTTAAAAGTACTTTGGGCTCAATAAAAAAATGTGACTGTTCAGTCAGATTTATTTGAAGACTCACTGCACACGTGCACTTGTTTTTAAGACGGTTGATTAGACTTGTACTACTTGTACCTCCCCTGGACAGCCAGTCATAGCCTAGCAACTACAACTAAGCACAGCATGCATGTGAAGGTTTGGATTTCTCTCCATGTTGAAGCAGTATGCATGGAGGACTTCCGAGAGTGATACTCTACATGTTTAGAGTTTGTTAATGTAAGCTGTAATTGTTAGCAGGTCCAGCTAAATAAAAAAAAACCTTGTTCACAATGAGCACATCCACTGTGTAGTATTTCCCTGCTGTGTAGAAACTGGTCCTTGGGGCTATCAGAGTATTAGGGCTAATGTTAGCAGCTCTGTCCTACTCTTATGGATTTAAGCAAATTTAGCATGCTGCCTTTTTTTCCTGGAACATGACGCTTTAGCCTCATGTATGTAGCAAATTCCTCTATGCAGACATTAAAGTATATCTTATCCTATCTATCAAGTTACAGTGACCAGACATCCCGGTTTGACCTGGACTGTCCTGAATTTAAACTTGGTGCCCCAAGTCCCGGCAAAAAATGTCCTGGTGTTCAGTGTTCACTACCAAATTGTCCAGGTTTGAACCACGATTAAACAAGCCTGGTTCTACAAGGCCACAAAACCATGTGTACAGAAGTGCAACATGCAAAAGGGCTGGGTGGAGTGATTATTATAGACATTCTCAGCCAGTCACATCACTGGTTTCATTGCTCTGAAACAGCTGCGCAAGTCACACATAAATTTGACAACAACAGCTCAGTAATATAGAGAAATATATCTCTGCACTGTCTATATATATATATATATATATATATATATATATATCGTTGCACTGTGATGTGTTTCAAGGAAAAAAGAAAGCTGGAAAAGAGTTGAGCCCTGCAATCTTCTTCATTAAAAAAAAAAAGCAGAACAAGGAGTTATAACCACAGAGTCTGATGTGTGTAGAGGTCTGTACGGTTATACTGTAGCAGCCTGGTGTCAATTTCATGTGATTTAAAGAAGTATAACAATGCATAACAATGCTGCGCCCTGGCACGGCACTCGGGCTGCTCATTTATCAACACCAGACGTGCTATATCAAGTGCATGATTAAGACCCCCTTTTACAAAATTCTTGATTAAAACAAATCCGTTTGAAACATTAAAACATCAGCTGGACTGTTTTCAATCAACTCAGGAGGCTAACATTAGCTATCTATCTACCTACAGCTGACAAAATCTGCTTATGAATATTGTGATTTCAGCTGACAGTATCACCAGTTGCTATTTTTTACCTCTGCCATCAAAGACTCATTGTTTTAACATTACTAATAAAACTGCCACCATTGCAAGTGTGAACTGCATATGTACTCTATGAGATAGGAATATTTTAAGGCATCACAGCAGTAACTAAGGGGCTCGGTCAGCTAAAATCACCTACAGGTTTACTCTGAGTGTGCAGGGCCTAAATTCTGATGAGTGGTGTCCATCAGTGTAGTGTGAATACAGCATAACATGCCAACATATGCTTTCATTATCATATCCTGCAGGAATACTCTATGAAATATTACTCATGCAGTCAGAACTTGCTAATCAATATACTGTCAAACTAAATGTCACTCAACTTATGACTTGCAGTTAAGACAGTTTATTTGAGTGGAAATACAAACACATGCACAGAGATGTGCGTGCATGCGTTTATGTCTCTAAACCCCCAGTAAATTCACTGTGTACACTGCCGAGGACCGTGCACACAGTTATTTACCAAAAATACACATATAACCACGCACACAAACACACACACTCACACATACACACACATGCACACAGCTGCCAGCCATGTAGGCCAGCTCATAATGTGTTCCATCTCAACACGCTTCAATTGCAGTCAATGCTGTGAGGCAGAGAGACAGAGATATGGAGGGGAAAAAAGAGAGAAAGAGATGCAGCAAAGGACAGGGAGGGAGATAAATATCAGTGGCCTGTGGTGTAGATGTATAGATAGAAAGCTTAGAGTATACAGTAGCATCAGGGCAAACGCACACAATTGTTTTTCAAGTCACTGTGTTCCAGAGGAAGTATTTTTAATAGAGAGACATGACTCTGAGAAGACTTTGCCTCTTTACACCTCCCTTTCCTCTCTTTTTCTCCTCTCTTCTCCTCTCCTCTCTTCTCCTCTTCTGCCTTCCTGCCTCACTCCCCTCCACCTCTCCCTTCCTCTCTCGCCCCATCTCTTTTCAGTAACGAGAGGATTAGCGGGAGACGAGCCGATGTCAGCTGAGGATGCGGGGAGAGTGGGAGGCACAGAGGAAAGGGGAGGTGAAGAGGAGAGGAGGGTGAATGAAAGGCGGTATCGAACGCTGACCTGTTTTGGGCTGATAAGCGCAGGCTGCTTTGTGCTGAAGCCACTGGCTTTAATTTGGGGGCCGCAACATTTGGAATTAATTATCACACACACTCCAGCACTGCTGCGGCTTACTGTGTACATGGCTATTACATCCACTCCAATACAAACTTTATACAGCTTATGTGCTGGAACTTACTGTTACACAGGAGTTTGTATTGCTGTTATGATAAATTTGCATAAAATACAGCTGCACTACAATGTTAGTATGCAGTTATACAAAGACGGGCGTGGGGTATGAAGAACTGTTCACGTTATGAACAAGAAAGAAACAGGAATACGTTTTTTCCCCCCGACGCTCCAACATAAAGAACAGCATATAAAACGTAGTTGAAGTTGAATGCAGTAACCAGGGAAATGTCCTGCACTGCATAAAATGTAGGCAGGTGCTATTTGCACCCAGGTTGGAATAGCCAATGTGGTTATTTACACCCAGGTGGATAAAACCGAACTGCAGCCAACAATGCTATTTGCACCTGGGGTGAAAATAATAAATAAAGTAAAATCAGTAAGATTGTGATGATAGCAACTTTGTTAGGCATAGGCCAAATGCGCTACTCTTTCTGGCTTCACTTTATTATTAATTTAATAATCACATTGTGATAGCAACTGTTGCACAGTTGTCTGATTATGCATATGGAATAAATGCATTTCTTGCTGTTGCACTATTGTGTTATTAAATGTGGCTGCATGGGCGCTGTGTGACGACAAAGTCTTTCATCTTTGAACATGAAAGAAGTTTTGTCATTGCCTGGTGGCCTCTTGTACTGGCCTTTTAGCTATTTGAATGAATGTTCTTTATCCAAATTCAATAAACTACAATACAATAACTACACTTACATGAAATGCGCTGTGTGCCGGATCTGTTTTTACTGAAAAAAATCAACTATTTCTTTAGCATCCCACATATTGGTCAAGCCGCCCCTTAACACCAGGAGAGGAAAAATCCTGGAGCCGGCCATGTGATAAATGCTAAGAGTTTTTTAAAACCCATCTGAGCTAGATGTCACACTGTCATGGTCATAAGCATCGACCTTCCTCCCAGATGTAAAGAACTTAAAGGTCATCTCAACACATTTGACTAACTTCATTAAAGTTTAACCTCACTTGGCACAGTTTTTCTTTGAACCATAACCAGTTCAATAATCACTTTTCCACGTTCATATTCCCAGTTGTTGTTGACATTTTTATGCATCACGTTGTGCCGTGGCTCAGACCATGACTGCCATGGTTCAGTACTACTGCATGTACAAACCTCAATTCCAAAATAGCTGGGAGGAACGCAATGATTAGAGAATCCTTTTCAATCTATATTCAACTGACTACAGTGCAAAGACGAGATATTTTCTGTTCAAACTGATTAACTTAATTGATTTTTGTAAATATGCATTCATTCTGAATTTGATGCCTGCAACACATTCCAAAAAAGTTGGGTCAACCCATCAGATAGCACTTTTAAAGGATACTACATGAGCGAAGTAAACACATTTTATCACTGCTTAATACAAATCCAATGCATGAACAGTGAAAAGCCATATATCAACAATATCCACAAATGCCCCTGACTTCTCTGGGCCCAAGCTCATCTGAGATGGAATGATTTAAAGTGGAAAAATGTGCTGTGGTCTGGCGAGTTCACATTCCAAATTTGGGAATTGGGAAATCATGGACATCATGTCCTCTAGGCTAAAGAGGACAAGGACCATCCAGACTGTTCCCTTTGAAAAGTTTACAGGCCTGCATCTATGATGGTATGGGGGTGTGTTGGTGCCCATGTCATGGGTAACACATCTGTAAAGGTCCCATCAATGCTGAAAGGTACAGAGCAACATATTCTGCCCCCTGCTTATTTCAGCAAGAAAATGCCAAGACACATTCTGCATGTTACAACAGTGTGGCTTTGTAGTGAAAGGGTGCCGGTACTAAACTGGCCTGCCTGCAGTCCAGACCTGGCTCCCCCTGGAAATGTGTGGCGCATTATGACTGCTGAGAAACATAAGTTGTATATCAAGCAAGAATAACAAAGCATCTTGGTCTCAAAACTTCAACAATTAAGTGTCCTCTTTTCCCAAACTCTTACTCAGTGTTGTTAAAAGAAAAGGCAATGTATCACAGCGGTAAACATGCTCCTGTTCCAACTTTTTTTGAAACATGTTACAGGCATCAAATTCAAAAAGAGTGTATATTTACAAAAAAACAATAAAGTTAATCAGTTTGAACATTAAAATATCTTGTTTGTGTACTGTGTTTGATTGAATATAGGTCGAAAAGAATTTGTAAATCTGTTTTTATTTGTGTTTTACATGGCGTCTCAACTGTTTTGGAATTGGGGTTTGTAGTTTGTGCACATAGTAGGGGTAGTAAATGGTGCAAGATACAATAACCCGCCTATTAAAAGTAAATGTGCAGCTAGTAGCAGCAGCAGTGGCTTGACTACAGTGGATTGGGAGCAGCTTTAGAGGCGGCGTGAAGCGGTTGAGTGGCTCAGCAGGGCTGTGTATATGTAGGCCGTGTTCTGCATGTTATTTCCTTGAAGTCATCAGACCTACGCTCCCCCATCAGGGAAAGGCTCTTATGATAAGTGGCAGCCATGAAATATGCACAGCCTGTCGTAGCCGCCTGCCTCGCTTCACAGAGCCTCGCTTTGCCTATACTCGTCCCCTCCCTTCCTCCTTTCCACTGTCCCTTCTTACTACCTCTGCCTCCCTCCTCCTCGCCTCTCTTCATTGTGGAACTGCTTCCTTTTTTTTCTCTTCTCTTTCATCTGTGTACCTTTATTTCTCCCACTTGGCGAGAAACCCCACCCCATCTACCACCCTCCGTAACAGTAATTTCTCTTTCTTCTCACCTTCCTTTTCCTCACTGTCCACAAGACACTTGTTTTGAAGCACATCAAAATGCACAAAACGAACATCATACAAACACAACAAACATCCCCTAACACATCTTTTAAATCCTTTATTTTAGGTATGCCTGTTTTTCCTGGAAAACAAAAAATTTGGCACATGGAAAGCATTGTGAAGAGCATTTTTTCCTTCTTTTTCTCCTTTAGATATATTTCATTATTTTCACACATAGCGCACACAACAGTAGCTTGGATCACACTTTTTGAAGCACTGCTGACACAGGAAACATGAAATCACCCTAATATGTTAAATGTATATAAATCTTAACTAATAAAAAGGTAAAACAAAAGCATTTTTCATGCAGAGTTCATTTTGCTTCTCCTTCAGCAGGAAGGAATCATAGAAACAAAAACACAAATCCTGGAATAAGACTTCTCTCATCCTTTGCAATACTGACCACATGGTGTATAACTATATGGATATATCAACATTTGACACAGCTATATATATATATTATGTATAAGTATATATAATTATTTGTTGTTATAATACAGGAGACACAGATAATGGACACATTCAGCAGACTGATGATCGTAGATGAAATGTGAACGCACTAAAGCTGCTCTTCTGTGCTGAACTCATCAGCACTTTAACATTTAAGACTTGAGACAACAGACAGGAACAGACTTGATCCAGATGTTGGTTATGACTTTCCCTTAATCAGTGAATCTATTTTTCTTGCCAGTCAAAATGTCAATTGACCACCACAAAGCATCTAACACAGGTGCTGTGTGTGACAACCATAGACTGTTGAGAACATGGACCTGTCTCTGTGACGTCAGGGGGCGGGACTTGCGTAACTTTATGCCTTCAAGTTGTCATGATCGAGGTAAATTAGAGACCAAGACCGTTTTTTGTGCCAGGTTGTAAACATGTTTATTTCTGCTGTAAAGGTGGGCACTGAAACATAGGTGTCAGTGGAGATTGACTCACTTTTGGAGCCAGCCTCAAGTGGCCATTCGAGGAACTGCTGCTTTTGGCACTTCCACGTTGGCTTCATTTTTCAGCCCCGGAGGTTGCCTCTTGGTGAAAACATTCGATTCAGTGATGACACAACTAAAGGGGAAATTGGAAATCTTCAGTGCATGGCTTTCCAATCTGAATTCTTGCCAGTCCCAGTGGGATCAGACCTTCACTCCCTCAGCTTTCTGCTAACCCTTCACCATCTGTCCTGCTGGTCAGGAATAAGCACAGCACACATTGCTAGCGTCCTGCAAAAATGCTATCTTTTAGGTGTTAATGTGTGTTTAAGCTTCATTGCAGATGGCATTTTTCACCATGTTTCTGATGGAAGTAAAGTGTATCTATACGTCATCCTGTCAGTAGTCATGCTTGTGGAGACCACAGGGTTTGTTCAGATGAATTAACCGTGTTAGTGTAGAATTATTCTTCTGTGCCTGCAGATACTGTACAGACAAATTCATGCCACTACTGCTGATGAACGCCGGTAAAACTCAATAGCAGGAAAAACTCCCCTGATGTCCCTCCGTGATGAAGAGTGTGATATGAGGAAGCAATTCAGCTGCTTACACACAATGTTAGCTGCATTCAAATGTATCTCTGGCCGAAATAAATATGCCAACTAATAAGCCTCATAGCCTCTTGTATGTAAACTAATGACAGCCCTAACCTGAGCTTTCTGGAGTTCGGTTCACTAACAGTTCTGCCTTCCTGTCAACAACATTATTGCTAGCTAGGGAAAGCTAAAGACGAATCACACACATGCATATCTCCCTGCTTCAGAGAGCCTAGCTTCAATCTGTGTTCACATTTGCTGCTGCTGTCGTTTGGATGGAAATTCTTATTGCGCACGCAGATGGCTACTTGAAAAACACCAATCACAGTGAGTTAAGCCTCAAATCCCTTCTCCAATCATTTGACCAAAAAAAAAAAAAAAAAAAAAAAAAAAAAAATAGACCACAGAAGTTCAGCTGCATGATATGTTGGTCCGCTTATCTTTTTGAAGTCTATTTTTCCACCACAGAAACTTTTCTCAGGACAAAGGAACTTTTTCAGATGCTCAAGTACTTCACCTGCATGTCGAAAGAAGGAGGAAGAAGTTCAATTTTAATTTCCAGGCCACAGATCCGAACCTGCAAAACATCTCTAGTACTGAGGTGTCGCTTTCCGGGAACTATCAAGATGGGATTTGCAATACTGAAAGTCACTGCTGATTCAAACACAAGGTTTAAGGACTCTTTCACGCCTGCCTTGTTTGGTTTGGACAATCAGATTTTTCAGTTTGATCCAAACTGGGGTGGTCTCAGTCTGGATTAAACTGAACCGTGGTTCTGTTTGTTTCTAGTGTGAGAACATTATCAAGCCACTTTCATACCTATCTCGCTTGGTTTGTACTTTCATACCTGTTAGTTAGAACTAAGGTCGGTGTTCCCTGTTAGTTTTAATGTTTTCACACTAGAAACAAACTGAACCATGGTTCAGTTTGATCTGGACTGAGACCACTTCTTTGTGGACCAAAGTTCGGATCAGACTGAAATGTCTGAAAGCCCAGACTGAAAGAGATAGGTGTGAAAAGGCCCTTTGAGCTGAACCAAAATGTCAGGTGTGAAACCTCCCTAAAATAAACATCTTTCATTGAGACTTCAAGTAAGCATTAATTGTCTCTTGCATTCTCTTCTTGGCATTTACTGAGACTTCATATTATTTGCTAATTGTTTCAATTTCATTTGCATGCATTCTAAGAAGAATGATGCTTTTTTTTCTTCTCTACTTCCACCTTTTCTCTTTTCTCTTCCAGAGTAAAGTAGTATGTGGATCATCCTATACCGCTTCATATGACGGGGGTGCAAACAATCACCATACAAGCAAATGCTAACGAGGCCAGGCAAGGTGCTGGGCAGGTATAGACACATACATAAATGCAAAGTCTTTCATCCACAGTACTTGTTCGCACACATATGAACCATACATGTGCACACATACATTCGTTGTAAACAAACAGGTATCGGAATCATGCTTTTGTCAAACACAAAGAAACTAACTGCTAGTCTCTTTCATTGCTTAAATACTAGATAACAGAAAAAGTATAAGAAGTAGTATAATCTATCTATTCAACTGACTCAAAGCCTATATTAGAGTATATTTCCCAACAACATTTTACCATCATGGTCCAAGTGCTGAGCACCAAAAACGACACGTAGAAATTCCAATATTTGTTGACAAGTCGGATCTTGTGCTGTCACATTGGGTAAAATCATATTCCATGTTTTTTTTTGTAAATACACATTTTAAAACCAAGAAAAACAGCCACACAATGGTAGCAGATGGACATTAGCAGAGATAAGATGCTAAAATGCTGCTGGGAAACCAAGTCCAGGGCTATTATTGATATAGAAACTCATGCACAAGTATGTGAAGCATTCCAGTTCTAGCTAAGATAAGGATAAACATACAGACACTATCATTATTATACATTGAATAAAAAGCACACCAGAATTACAGGCCGAACTCAGAATGCGCTGGAATAGCCGAGGAATGACGAAAAGAAAAGTTAAACCACAATTTTCACCAAAAAAAGTCAACATGGAATGTTGAAGATATGTTATATGTGAAGGATGCAGTGGTGCATGTGTGTGTGCGGGGGGAGTCAATATTCTGTAGTTGGGGCTGAAAATTTACTGCGTTTGTGTCAGTGAATGCATTACTATTTAATCATTTTTTCCCTGCAATTTAAATTCTGTTTTTTTTTATGACCCTTTAAGGATCACTATTAATTTCTAATCCTTATTCTGATAAAGTACAAATGCTTTGTTCACACTGAGGCAACACAAGTTGAAAATCATCCCAGATTCAACAGACATGCGTACTTCCAAGCTTGAGTAATAATCTCAAAAAGCTGATCACCTGGAAACATGGAAAAATACAGGATTTGTTTAATGGAATAGTTTGGATTATTTGAGTGGGGTTGTATGAGGCAGTTATCCGTAGTCAGTGTACAGTATAACAAGTAAATGGTAGTCGACACGCCCCAGGAAGGAGAAGCAGCAGGACTGTCGGAAGCTAAACATTGTACTGCGGTGGACAGGGCAGCAAAATGTATTTTAGCCACCTAAAAAAATCTATACTAGGTTAATTGTATGCTATATTTAGAATATTTCCACCACTTTACTTTGTAGTCAGACGGCCTTTTCAAACAGGAAATGTTTAGACCTACTCTATATGTAAAGTGTCTTGAGACAACTTTGTTGTGAATTGGCGCTATATAAATAAAATTTGATTTGATTTGATTTGATTTAATACTTCGGTGAATCTAAACTAACTCTTTAAAACAGGGGTGTCAAACTTGTTTTAATTCATGGGCCACATAGAGCCCAATTTCATCTCAAATGGGCCAGATCAATAAAATCACTGCATAAGAACCTATAAAGAACAACCAATCCAATTTTTTCCCTTTCTTTTAGTGTAAAAAAGTACATTTGTTCACAGGTAATAAACTATCCACTTATAAATCAGATAAATGCAATTTCAATAATATGTCCTGGTTTTTTCAGTCTGGTCTACTGTCGTTACACGTTAAATAAGAAAACTGGAAATAAGCACTGGTCCGTTTCTCTTGGAAAACCCAACATTCTGCGTCTACTTTTCTCCTTTTTGACTTTTTCCACTGGTGGCTCCTGCATGAACAGTAGCCTACGATTGACAACGTTATGTCACAAAACCTGTGTGCATTACGTGGGATCGACAAAAGTGTATCTAGCATAGGGCCTGCTGCTGTTACCATCTTCCAGGTGGACAAATCAGGAATAGCTGTGCATTTTATTCAAAATTTGGCACTACTGACACATTGAAAAGTCATCCAGAGCGCCAGATTGGACCTTTTGGCGGGCTGTTTGTTTGTTTGACAGTCCTGCTTTAAAACACTGAAGTCACAGGACAATGCAAACAAACTAACCAATCAAGGCAGCTGTAGGCCAGCAAATGATTTTTACCTGTCGGAAAGGGCTGTCTGATGGCAAGGTAAAGCGGTGAAAATATTCAAAGTATAGTAGACTTAAACTGATATTTATTCTTTAGGTGACTAAAATAGGTTTGGCTACTGACAGTAGCCAAACCCTTAGCGTCCTACACCAGTGCCCCTGTTGTTACTTAATACTGGGAGTATATCGACCGCCATTTACTCAAGGTAATAGACTGACGATGGATAAACACCTCATACAACCACACCTTACATGATTTTAACTATTCCTTTAAACGAACTGAATCAAAATTGTATTTTTGAAGATGCACTAGAGTGTTCCATGCATTACTACATTTCATACTGCAAATCATCCAGGTTGCAGCAGTGTGAACAAATGTGTGCACAAGTGTTATTGTGTTATTGTGTGTATGCTGTCTGTGTGTCAATTTAAGTAATAGATTCTTGGTTCCACAAATAATTTCCAGGATTTTTAAAATTTATATGTGTGTGTGTATGTGTGTGTGTGTGTGTGTGTATTCCAGGGTTCACAGGGTTGATACTGGGCAAAATTATTATATGTATGTTGGTGTGTGTGATTCCATGTGTCCATGCATGAGCTGAAATCAAGCCTGCTCGGCGGCAGTGGTGGTGGCAGAGGCTCCTGGGAACTCTGGGTTGATAAAGGAGAATCCCTGGAACTCGTCCTGGTCCAGGTTCTGAATCACTTCCTCATCGGGAGGGGTCAGCACCGGCGGGTGGCGCGTGAAAAAACGGTCAAAGTTCTCGGCTTCCCGTCCGCACTGTTGAGGAGGGTGGGGAGGGATCGAGTACAGGGGAGGGGGTGGATTGGGAAGGGGAGGAGCGGGGATGGAGAGGAATGGATGGATTGGGGTGGGGTGGGGTTGAGGGAAGAAGGAGAGGAAAACAAAAGAAGGGGAATGGCAGGGTTGAACCAGGGTGTGAGATGACATTACTTGAACATGGTTTCAAATATGAGAACAAGGTGCCACTACATGGGGTGCGCTTGATTCAACTCTCTTTGTGAATAAAAGGAAACTTGAAAGTGATACAAAAAATACCACTCTCAGGAGAGGATAAATCAAGCACACCTCAGATACATGCTTTCCTTTTTCAAACATTTGAAACATATTCAACTCTGATTTCAAACAGAACAAGGTCACTGAAGTCTCAAACGTCCTGTGGTAGTGCACTACTGTGTTGAAAGTGTGCAGCTATAACTTTTCAGCCCGTCCGCATCAGGAAAAATGGGTGTGCTGGACAAAAGTGCAAGCAGCTTATTCCGAGTGATATGCCCCTTTTACAGTAATGTTAGGCCCCCTAGTGGACGTAGTAAGTATGACAGGAGAAGTATAAGGAGGGAGAAAGGCCTGGTGTAAGCACAGGAGGCCAGGATTTGAATCCTGTGTGAAACTTAAGGTAAACATAGAGTTATTTAAAGTTCTGAGTATCTTAAAATTCTGTTATCTTCGTTCGAGTGACGTCACTTCCATCACATGACATATGCAACGTATTTATTTGAACAAAAACTGTCATCTTTTCCTAAACTTAACCAAGATTTTTTGTGCCTAAACCTGGCCAAACTGTCAAGTGACTTATGTCGGCACGCGGAGTAATCTAGTACCCACTAGTACTGAGACTTCTCCAGTCACACGATACCTGCATTCAATCCTTTTGGTACCCAGATCTTGAAAAAACAGGACTATTGTTTAACTAGCCCTATATGTAACACAGTTACCTGACCAAACTGTGAGCATTTTACAACGTAAACCATGTGTGTTATGTCACATGATCCTTACATAGTAACGGTACTCTCCATGTTGTTTTGTGAGTAATTGACAATCAACCCTTTCATTTAATGTCATTTAGGTTTGAGGATGTGTTGAAATTTTTGAAAACGAGAATTTCACTCAAAAAGCATCCTAACGTGGCTGTAAGTAGATTGCCAAAAACAAATTTTCCTTTGTACGTCATTTTGATTTTTTTTTTTTTTTTTGGCTGTAAAACTTGGATTTAACTGGAACTTCTAAATCTTTGTACAAGAAAAGGCCCAAAGCCGTGAGATGATTATGGCGTAATTGTGGGTTAATTGTGGGTTAATTATATGCTGCAGCTGTGGAGACTTGCTGAGGTTTGATAAACCAAGCTGAGAAACTGCATAATTTGAGATATTCTGACAATTAAATGTCATC